>OMLC01058023.1:0-11689 GCA_900302585.1 Regalecus glesne
CCCATGGTGTGAGGCTGGATATGGACTTGGATGGAGCTTGGGAAGATTAAGGCTGGATGCCCTTCCTGATGCCCCATAGTGGATTAAAACTCACTTGCTCAGGCTTGTCAGTTCCCGAAGTTAGCGTGCTAACCACTGCGCAACTGCAGCCCCCATTGCTTTATATATATATATATATATATATATACCCCACACACACACACATAAAATAGCTCATGTCACCCTGTTGTTCATAACCCTCCACCGACTCCTAGTTTCTGCCCGCATCGAATTCAAAACCTTGATGCTCACTTACAAGACAATAACTAAAACCGCTCCAGCCTTACTGAACTCCCTCATTCAGGTCTACACTCCCTCCCACTCACTAAGCTCTGCCAATGAGAGGTGCCTGGTACTACCACCACAACATGGCACCAAGTACCAGCTAGACTCTTCTCATCTATACTTCCCCAGTGGTGGAACAAGCTACCTACCCAATTCCAGTCATCCACTGAGTCCCTCTCAGTCTTTAAAAAAACTAAAAACCTCTGCACTTGACTTGACGTGATGGACTTATTCAATGAAAAATGGGCAGGAGGATTCTGCTTCTATTTACTATGTATATTGCAATGCACAATGTAAGGCAATGTAGAAATCAGGGGGTTTTATTTAAAAAATGGTTGGTAAGCAACCCCTTGCATGTCTACTCTGTTCTATATCCAGCCACCTCCCTTCGTGTCTATGTATGTTAATCCAATGTCTCCTTCTGTCTTTCAGTTCTGTTTATTCAGTCACAGAATGACTTCCTGTCTGTTGTCACTCCTCTCCATGTTCCTCTGCATTTTCTCCATCATGGCTAATGAACCGCCTGGCTGCAAGATCCGCATCACCAACAGAGGACTAGAGATGTGTAAGGATGCTACCCAACTGTTTTCTATGACACCACACACACTTTGTGTTTTTAATTGGCTGTTGTGTAATTCAAACCAATGACCCCCCCAACACAAACACACGGACAGACAGACAGACAGACACACACACACACACACACAGACAAGAGAACCCTAAGCCTTCCCCTTTAAGAGCGCACCCCAAGAATAAAGCACATAATGACATAGGTCAAATATTTACATTTAGTTTGCTTGAAAGGAACTCAACTGTGAACTGAAACCCATGGGGAGGTGAGTTTGAATGCACTTTCTAAAAGCAAAATTGATAACACTACTGAAGGGCAAAATCTATAAATCCCAAATTCATTCCTTTACAGGGTGTCAGGAAGGGCATTTGGCCTTGATCTCCCCAGACTCCATCTAGGTCCCTGTTTGCCTTCACAATATGGGAACAAATCATGACATAAAATTGACCTTTTAGACTGGGTTTTATAAAGTGTGTGATTAAGAGGTATGGTTTATAGAGATGCCCCATTCCACTAAAGAAAAAACCCTACTCACAGAAAGTATCTTCATGAACCATGACCAGATATCATGCAAACCAAATTTCGTACAAATCTATGCCGTCAATTATGAGGTAAAATTTGTGGAATTAATTTGTTGCATTTGTGACACCCCACCAGATGTGCTCAATGTATGTTTCACAACATATGTGTAAATTGTATTGTTAATTTAATTATAAAGAAAGAATTATGGCCAAATTCCTGCTCAACTTTGCTCTGCTCAAATCCACAAATTTTCTACTTAGAACTATGGTCTCAGATTTAGAGGTGCTGCCCCTCATCCCAGCCACTTCACACTTGGCTGCGAACTGACCCATTGAGTGCTGAAGGTCACAGACTGATTATGCCATCTGAACAACATTGTCTGCAAAAAGCAGTGATGCAATCCTCAGCCCACCGAACTGATGCCTCTCTCTTCCATGAATACACCACAAGATCCTGTCCATGAATATCACAAACTGGATAGGTGACAAGGTAGCCTTGGCAAAAATCTCCTACATAAGCCATAACTATATACCTAGCTTTGTTCCTTCATACTTCCATATTTCCCCTACTTTGTGGAAGTCTGTGAAAACACGTGCAAAACAAAAACAGATTTCTCCAATGTTCATCCTTCATTGAAGAGCCATAATAATTGTAAAATCAAAACAAATAAACAAACAAAAAACTCTTACAAAGAACCTACTAACCCAGTTATCAAACTGAAAGTACAAAAAAATTAAGGGTTTGGTTGACTTCACAACAATCCATTTCATGTAGAGTAAAAAGTCCGCAGTTACCAAGCAGTATTCAAAAGTTGTTCCACTTGAGGTAAAGTAACCACGAACTCAGGTGAATATGTACATTCAAAAACACAATTAGTGAGGATAAACAAGCCAGTGCATTCTTAGTGCTGGGCCCAAGCCAAGATAAATCAGGGAAGGTTGTGTCAGGAAGGGCGACCAGTTTCAAACCTTGCCAAATCAAACATGTGGATCATGAATCCGATTTCCATACCAGATCAGTCAAGACTTGGGAGAACCAGCGACCACCAACATTACTGTTGGCCACCAGGTTGCCGATGGAAATAATGCTACTGTTACGTGAAGGAAAATAGAGGGAGAAGCCATGGCCAGAGAAAGCAGTAAAAGAGGGTGGGTAGGAGGGTGGTGGTGTGGTAGGAACTTTGAATGTTAGCACTATGACTGGTAAAGGGAGAGAGATGGCTGATATGGAGAAAAATAAAGTAGATACATTGTGTATACAAGATACCAGGTAGAAAGGGAGTAAGCCAAGGAATATCATAGATGTGTTCAAACTCTTCTACCATGGTGCAGATTGGAGAAGAAATGTGGTAAAATAATATATATATATAAAGATCCCCTTATCAGTCCCACAAGGGGAAATTTGGATTTCTCTGCATTTTTGACCCCTCCTATTGTATAGGAGCAGTGAGCTGCCAACATATGGTGCTCGGGGAGCAGTTAGGGGTTCAGTGTCTTGCTCAAGGACACCTCGACATGCTGTATGCAGGACCGGGGATCGAACCTGTAACCTTCCGATTGCCAGACGACCGCTCTACCCACTGAGCTATGCCGCCCCCAGAGGTAATAGTGAAGGAAGAGTATCTCAAGAGTGTGTTGGAGATTAAGAGAGTGTCCAACAGAGTGATGAGGATGAAGCTGGAAATCAAAGGTGTGATGATGAGTTTCATCTGCGCATATGCCCCTCCCTCAAGTTGAGGGTAAGATGGAAGAGAAAGAAGAATTCTGGAATGAGTTGGATGAAGTGATGGAGAGGTGATTTACCTGCTCTGAATTCATAATGTATTTGTTCTAAATGTGACCAGAGTAGCTCAGATGTAGAGCGTACATCTGGCCTTAATCCCCCAAAACCCATTAAAGTCGGTGTACATCCCACAACATGGGGATTAACCACGACACATTAACATAACCTCTCTCATTTGATTTAAACGTGATGTGTTTTCTGTATTTTTCCTTGATTACCCATTCATCAGTTGTATTTGTTTTGTTTGTGATACATTGGTTGTATCTGGTTTATTCATTCTTTGTTAGAAATGTATTTGGTTTTCATAAGTGATATATTTCATGTATTTGTGTCCCCAGTGAGACTTGAGACACAGAAGTTTGTTGAAGCGGAGTTGAGTAACATCACCATTCCGGAGATGGAAGGCAAAGAGGGACGTTTCCAATACCTAATAACAGAGTATAACCAAAATCTAATCCAAATCCTTGCTTGCAATATAACATCTAACTTATTCTAGTTTTATACTATCTATTTTATAACCTTAACTAATTTAGGAAGGTCTAATTCATTATTCTATTTTTTCTGATGTATTTTAATAAAACTTTGATAGTCTGGTCTCATCTGATCTGATTGCATCTAATTTAACATATGGGGCGGCATTACACAGAAGATACGGCAGTCATCTAGTAATCACAGACTGGTGGTTCAATCCCCAGTCCTGCAGAAAGTATTTCGAGGTGTCCTTGAGCAAGACACTGAACCTCTAAAAGCTTCCTGAACACCACATGGCAGCTGCTCGCCGCTCCTATACAACAGGATGGTTTTCAATGAAAATAAGAGTAAATTTTCCCTTGTTGGACTGTTAAGGGAAAAAGCATCATCATTATTATTATTATTATTATCATTATATTCTGATTAAATAGACCAAATTATTTATTTGTTTAATCTGATTTTGTCTAATCTTATCTAAACTGATATATTCATGCAATCTGGGTTTGCCTCATATGTAATGTAATCTAATTCAACCAAGCATAATCTACCCTAACCTATTGTAATATAACCTGAACTAAATAAATCTCCCTTCTCTTCTCCTGTCAGTGTGAAGATAACAGAGCTGGACCTGAATCAGTCTGACCTGCAGTTCCTGCCAGATCTGGGTCTGTTGTTTGACGTCCAGAACTCATCCATCTCTTTGAACTTCCACAGAAAGATACTCTACTGGTTCTTGTTAGTTCACTTCCATGGAGCTTTCTCATTACCCCTGACCTATGTCTGATCCCTAGCAGGGATCATGATCCAGTAGGGGCTGGTGTGGGTGCAGATGTTTGTTCCAACAAAGCAGTTACACACTTGATTCTATTGGTAAACAAAGAGTCATTCCTAAGGACCTTTAGTTGTAGACGCTTTGGTCAAAAAAGATCTATACCCACACCAGCCCTTTCTAGATCATGTTACCCACCTATGCTAGAGGACTAGAAATCCAGTTCCCACTAGGCTGACCTAAAACTAACAGACACACTACTGTTACACGGTTTAGGCAGTTTAAGTCAAGTTTATTTATATATCCTGAATTCATAAGGTAGTCCTGAAAGGCTTAGGGCAGCATAGGTCAGTGATTAGAGCGGTCATCTGGTCATTGGAAGGTTACAGGTTCGATCTCCTGTCCCTCAGAAAAGATGTCCAGGTGTCCTTGAGCAAGACACTGAACCCCTAACTGCGCCATATGGCGGCAGCTCACTGCTCCTATACAATAGGATGGGTTCAAATGGAGAGAATTCCAAATTTCCCCTAGTGGGGCTGATAAAGGAATCCTTTTCTTTTTTTTTAACAATCAGTTAAATGTATACCATATGTTGCTCTCTACCCCTGCACCCAGAACTTGAATGAAGAAAAAAGGCCACTAGAAAAAAAAACATATCTGGAAAAATAAACTATGGAAGAAACCTCTGATTCAAGTCATAAAAAACGTGAATCGGTTCAACTGGGTGAGCGGTTTATTCAGAAACGTCTCATCACTCAAACAGGTGACATCATCAGTCTAAGCAGACTACAGCATGCCCATCCTTAAAAATAATATGGTTGCATGCCGCACAACATACGGCTGGCTTCAGATGCAAGTTGGTCATTAACTCCATATTCAGTTGTAATGAGGATTACTCAGAGAGAACTGGGGAATATTTGTAATCACATTCTTGTAATAATTCTGGATTATTGAGCATGCATCAAGAGAAAACGGATATACTTTCAGGCCCCCACCCCTATTCAAGGATAGTTGTTCCCTCTTTACATAAATGGCCTCTTTAATACCCCTTTCAAACCAGCCTTCCCCCTGTCAAGGATCACAAAAAGAGGTGAATCCGTTCACCTGGATCAGAAGTTTATTCAGAAACATTTCATCACTCAAACAAGGGACTTCTTCAGTCTGAGCTGACTGCAGCATCCCCCCTTAAACAGTACATCGATACCAAACAAAAATAGATGAATGATAGATTAAATGCCAGGAGGACTGAAGTGACTTGTACATCAGGGAGACCAGATAGACGCTGGCTAAGAGGATGGAACAACATGGGAGAGCCAACAGATCAGGCCAGGACTCTACAGTCTCCACCATCTACAGGCGAGTGGCCACTCATTCAAGATGATGATGTTCACATCCTTGATAGGGAGGAACGCTGGTTTGAGAGGGGGGTGAAGGAGGCCATCTACGTGAAGAGGAAGCGACCCTCACTGAATAGGGGCGGTGGCCTGAGAGTACACCTATCGACGTCTTACAATGCCGTGATCGCAAACATTCCCCAATCCTCTGTGAATGGTGCCCATTGTCACTGAATGTGCAGTTGATCACCCAACTCTCATATGAACCCAACCTATTGTTGTGTGGCATCAAGGTGCTGTTTATAAGGAGGGGGATGTTTGTTTTCAGCTCAGACTGAAGAAGTCACCTGGTGAGTGACGAAACGTTTCTCAATAAACTTCTGATCCAGCTGAGCAGATTCACCTCTTTTAGTGATGCTTGGTTTTTATTATTACTTTGCATTGTTTCAGGAGGTCTTAATGGATAGTTTTTCTTTAGTCCTCTATTGTTTATTATCATTAAGTGAAAATGAATAGCATGCGATTTTCTGCTTTTTTCATGAATAATGTCTCGGTCTCTCGGGATGTTTGGCTTTCTGTGTCCCAGCTGTATATTTATCTAGATGTCAGAATAGGCTTTTTTCTTTAAGGCTTTTAGACGTACTGACGCATCATTTGATAAACCTTAGGTTATTGTGGGACAAAAACAAAACTTTGCCATGATCCATGAAATGGCTAGATTTCATGATGATAGGATATGGCCCCTGATAAGAGTGCGCAAATGTCAAATGAACGGATTTCCCTAGACCATCAAGATGTACCTTTACAACACAGCCATGAAACCTGACCAAATGTTATTGGCTTCTCAGGTGTCTTTTTGTGATTCATACACAGAATAGATCTATGCTTGTGTCGAGGGTTAAACACACACACACACACAAGTTGATACTTCTATATATAGTTGTGAGGACCCCTCAATCACTGTTTTAGATGCAAGTTAAACATTCTATTTTAATCAATTAATGCCATAATTTGATAACTTTAATTTCCACGCTTCCATGTAAACAAGCTGTCTTAATCTAGATGAATATAGGGATTATGTGATTGATAAAAGTTTTTCTTTAATTATTTGGTTCACTGTTTTAAAAAAAACACCTTAATCTGAATTATTCTGGAGAATTGGTTGTGAAAAGTTGCTGACGTATGACTCAAACTATTGACAAAGGACAACATTGCGGTTGCCAATAAACAAAGAATCAGAAGAGGAAACCGCATACTCATAACTCCAATGGAAATGCTAATTCATTGAAATGTCAACAAACTTGTTTTCCTTCCTCAGGATATTTAGGATAAAATAAATGTGCAGCTTACTCTTATCCCATTAAGCAGTGCCTCAACAATACAGCTGTGTTATCTCCTTTTGAGCAGCAGTCAGCACACACACTTCTGAAGCAATGTTCATACTCAACAATATCACAGTCCTTAATATCCTAGCTTTTGGACAGGCAGAAAAGGGTAATTTAGGAAAAGTCTTGAACAATATGTTAGAAGTGAAGTCACGGAAAAGCCCAGCTGTGGGGGTATGATTTTGTAAATCACCAAGTAGTATAGACTCAAGATTAAATCATATTATCATTGCTTCTCTCCTTTTCCTTTGCTCAGACTGGATTATTCTATGCTGGTGAGGAAAGCATCTTTATCCAGCCAGTCAGTCAGAATGATTCATCTCAGTCCTTCTCTGGGCTCAAACATCGACTGGTCCGACGTAGACGCTCAGCCAAGACAAGTGATGCTCCAGCTGCAGACCCTAACCTTCACTTTGCTGGTGACCAGCCCAAGTACTGTGGTACTGTACAAGGTGAGTAAGACACCTTTAGATAGAAAGGATAAGAGTGGAATAACATTAGACGGAAATTTCATAATGCAGGGGATGTTTTACATGGGACAAAAGACCTGTCAAAATCTCAACATATTCCAGATCCCTCTGAAATGATCTACTTGGAAGTACTTTTAATTTGAGTGAATGAACCACTCTCTCTTGTACTATTTTGCCCTCCCTTCTATAGCAGGGTAAGCAGTTCATCCCAGAGAGGCAGCACTAATAAATCAGTGCTTTCAGAGCAGCATTTACTGGTACTTCCATCCTTTGATGTTCATTCAGCTCCAGTGTGGCTTTGTGGAATGCAGCTGTTTTCATATTTAATGTGTAATCTCCCATCTGCAAGCTCCTGTTTGAACCTGCTCAAACTTTTATGGTTAACGCTGGCAAACTCCGAGTGGATGTCTCTTTTACATTGACAATGTATGTATTTTCCTCATGCTTGGTGTGTCTTCACTGAGATTACAGATTTTTCTACATGGAGGAATTCACATTCACCCAGGGTAGAGCAGAGGTGGCTTCCCATCTCTTTGTGTAAAGCTGTTTTTGTATTATGTCGTTCACTTGAACAGAGGGACCAGTCAAAACACTAATGACCGAGTAGGAAAGTTTTTATGGAAAATTCTAAACGGTGTGAGTGGGGAGATATTCATTTGCTACTGGCTTGCCAATTTTGAGGATGGAAACTTCTGTTCATTCATGCCTTAAAGCAGCGAGACACAACAAGATGAGCTGTCTAAGAGTGGAGCGAGTGACTCTGCAGCACCAAATACATCTTGTGCCATCACATTAGTTCAGACAATTAAAAGAATTCCCTGACTTTCTACACAAGGTTCACTCTTTGCACAGTCATCAGCCAGAGTGGACTAATCTTGAGAATGTGCTGCACCCCCAAAGTTACATAACGCCTTCCAACTAAAGACCACCAGCACTTTTGACAACCTGTATAAATAAATGATTACCAGATGTTCATATCTAGGGCATACGCAGCCACTGGGCCCTCTCTTTTTCCAAAAACGCTGGAGTTTTTGTTAGAAAAGAAAATAATCTGTTGGCTGTGTCTTAGCTGTGTGGAGTTCATCATGGCATGCAAGACTGGAACTGTAGCAAGTGCAACTCAATTACTTGACAGTTAACCTGATTCATATGTTTTATGTGTGCATGTCTGTATCTACATGCATATATGAAAGTGAGTGAGGGAAGGGATATGTATGTGTGCACCTGGTGTCTTGAGGCGAGAGGGGTGGAGGAAGGTGCCAGACTAAGACATTTTTTCCTCTGCAATCATGTCTGCTTGCATATGCCTTGGTCTGGGGTGTAACGGGGTCTACTATTTAGCCTTTCCTCTTCTCTCCTCATCTTTTATTCCTTATCCTTTCCCCCGTCTACTCTGCTGACCTATTATCTTATATCTAATCGTCTTTTCTCTCTTTTCCTCATCTGCCCCGTTGTCTTCCCTCCTCTCTTCTAAAGCTTCTGTGAAAATCTAGCACCGCCCATTTCCTCCAAAACCACATGGTCTCTGGAGAGAGATGCAAACTGAGGCAGACTTTATATCCATTAAAACCCAGTTCTGTGTCCTGAAGAATGCACAATGCAAAGCGCACACACATGCACAAACTCTTCAGCATTCTTTGCTTGCAGCAGCAGCAGCAGCCCAGTTTGGTTAATGAAACTGTCAGATTGCTCAAGAGCTAGGAGGAGGGTAAAGCTCTATCTAATGAGCTACTCATGAGCTTCTTTTTTTTTTGCCACTGCGTTTTTATTCAACTTTGCACTGCTCCACTTGTTTACGCATTAAGTTTGATTTACTGTAATGAAATTTCATTGCAATGTCAACAGAACATTATTCTATATTAACATTGAGGCTTTGGCCCACAAAACATTATAGTGACAGGTGGAATAGGTTTTATCTATTTATTCATCTAATTATTTATTCATCCATATTTTAGGAATCACATTTCATACATTAGCCTACAAAGAGTGGGGGTTGATTTCTAGTACAGGGTGAGGCGTTGCTGCCACCTGAGGCGACAGGGGGCTGCAGACAGCTGCTTAAACCAAGTGGTCTGGGATCAGATTATTCTTAACCCATTGCTATTAAAGAGAGAAAAGCAGGTGCCCGCCTGGCTTTTCTGGAGAGAGAGGTTAAGGGGTCGGAGAGGATAAGGATTGTTAAGACACTGCTGGGGTTATGGGGTTCATGTTGCAAAAAGAAGTTGCATTGTTAGACTGGTGTTAGACATGAAACTTTTTCATTTCACTTTTTCAAATGCAATCAAAGCTATGTGCAGTAGCCAATGAGATTAGTCAGAACAGTATAAATAGAACTTCTATTGGATAGTCGTTACTTTCTCATGTAATCTAGATTTGATTACATTTCTAGCCAGCCTGCATTTTGTAGCTAAAAACGGAGTGGATACACATTTCAAATGGCATTAAGTAAGACAAAGTGCTGTGTGCCCTCATTTTGGCTGACCTGCTAGATGAGACTGATGGAAAAAGAGGAGAAGGAAGTCCATTTGAATGTGCAGCTGGCTTGCAAATCAAGAAAACGCCAGGTCTTTTCATTCCCTTTTGCAGGAATTAGACCCTGCAAGCCTGAAGTAAGAATGACTTAGATCAGCACCGTGACCTGACAGAAAATGCTTAGTATGCTCCAAATAGTTGTTGCATTGCAGCTTTTCAGTTAATTGCAAGGGATGGTACTCAATGCAAAATTCAGTTGCATTCAACTAAGTTGCATGAAAATGCTCATTAGTAACATTGGTCTTAGTTTGTACATTGTGATAATATGTCCATATATGACGTGCTATCAATTCTAAAGTCTCCACTCAGGCTTGGGAAATAGAGTGAAATATCTATTCATGATGATGTGATATTGCTTGTGCAGACAGAGCAATAAGCCAAGCATTGGGAGTAATAGCAGCCAGGCCTGTGGTCTGGTCCACATTGGGAGAGAATCTGAAAAATGCTGAAACACCCTCTGAATCCTCAATGCTCAATCCCTCTACAAACACCCACTATAAAGGCTGTGTCCTACATTTTTTACTCTCAAGAATTTTACATTTTGGCATTGGAAAACCTTCAAGTTGCGTGCCTGCGTGCATGTGTGAGCAAGAATGAGATCTTGCTTATATGGGTTGTGTTCAGTATTTTTCCTGCACAGGAGTGTCATTCGTGAGAAGAACTACACAACCCTCCCTTCATATGTTGTCCCTGACCAATACCTGAGGAGGCAGTTTTTTTGTTTGCTTGATTTTTATTTTTACTTTCTGTAGGGGGCGGCATGGCTCAATGGGTAGGGTGGTGATCTGGTGATCAGAAGGTTGCAGGTCCGGTCCCCACACTTGCAGATGTGTCGAGGTGTCCTTAAGCAAGACACGGTTCACCTAACTGCTCTGCCTTGTGATACATTGGCGACCTTAACACGGGGTGTGTCCCCCCGCCTATCACCCAGTGAGGACTGAGATAGGCTCCAGTTCCCCCGTGACGTGATTTCAGATAAGCGGTTGATGATGGATGGATGATTGTTTGTTTTTTTCCATTTTGCGACATTCCCAGCTTGTGGCACTCATAAAAAAGAGTGGAGGGATGGTGAAGCATTAGAGTTGTAATCCAGTATTTACAAATCTCCATCAAGACTGTGGTCAGAGCTAATGGTGGACCATATAGAGCTTGGTTCTATGTGTTAGTTATGGTTATAAGAGCTAAAGCCAACTGTGTCCAAAGCAAAGCTTTTTTTTTTTAACTTGAAAAAAAATCTCCTTTTCCCCCCACCTTAACCCCCTGAGTGTTCTACTGCTGGGTCAGTCTCTTTGATACCCTCTAGAACCTCAACAGAAAGGAGGAAGTGGTAGCATGTGTCTCCTCCAAGTCACATGACCACTAGCCCTCACTAGTCCACACATCATGGTCTGGTGGGGAAAGCACAGTGCTTGGCCGTCAGAGGAGAATGAAGCAGAGTACTTTCCCTTCACTTAACCAAGAGGCCTGGACCACCCAGAGGGGGACACTAGTGAACCCACAATACTTTATCCAACCTAACCCCTATACCC
>OMLC01058026.1:0-10647 GCA_900302585.1 Regalecus glesne
CTGGATTAGTTCCATTGCCTGGTTATCTAGTGTTGGCCTATTTTTCACAGCAGAGTGTGGGTTTCTATTCTGTAGTCTGCGAAGTTGCGTGTGTGTGCGCGTGTGTGCATGCATGCACGGGGGTATCTTTTGTTCATAAGGTGTTGCAAGGAAATTCTTGTAATGCATTGAGGCCGAGGTTCAAAAAGTTACTTTTAGAATTTAATCCACACGAATGCCCAACATAGTCTCACAGACAAAGCGTTCATGTTCGTACATTCCTATTCTCATGTACAACTTATTTGCAGCTCCCACATCACTCACTGACTGACTGCCAAGACTCTTTTCCCAAAGTATTTTGAGCTGCAATGTTCTTCTACATGCCTATCATATATAACCATTAACCGTAGAGATGGTTGATTTCAAGGTGCTACAAGGTAAACATGTTTTATTGCCATGCAACCAAGAATTTGTTATCTGCATTGAACCCAACCTATTGTATGGGAGCAATGAGCGCAACGGTAGCATGGTGCTCTGGAGGGGGCATTTAGAGTTCAGTGTCTTGCTCAAGGACACTTGGACACAGTTACCGCAGGGGCTAGGGATCAACCCACCAATCTCCAATTATAAAGCAACCACCCTACCTCCTGAGCTATGCCACCCCTTGGGTTGGAGATTGTGGAATCTAGGCAGGGGTTTGGTGTGTTTTAGGTCAATGTAAGGATCCATACGAATTATCTCTGCACACCGAGTATGTCTAGGGAGTGCAATATATTTCTGTGTCCTTCCGTTACCCTAGCCAACAGCCGGTCAATGCCATCTGATTTATTGTGTTTTGTGTCATTTGGGCTGGGTTGTTTGTCCGATATAATCTAATATTCATACTGCATCAGTTGAGGTCTATTTTAATGACAAACACTACCGGAACTGTTGGTCACCAGGGTGCTGGTGGTAACAATGCTACTGATGAGTAAAGGCAATGAAGATGGGGAAGGCATGTCCAGCAACAGAGGGAGAGAAGTAAGAGTAGAAATGTGGAGCTGCAACTTGGAACTTTGAATGTTAGCACTATGGACTTCAACAGGGATGTTATTGTAGGGAACAGAGGTGATGAGTAAAAGATGGGAAAAGCTAATCAGCCAGAGCATGAAGATATAGGAAAGAGTAGTGGAAAGTAAGTTAAAGGGAGAGGCGTTGATAAGCGAGTTTCTGTATGGTTTTATTCGATGAAAAAGCACTAAAGATATGATGTCTTCTTGGAGGGATTCGATGGAAAAAATACAGAGAACATAAATCACATTGCATGTTTGTGGATTTAGAGAAAGCATTAGACAGGGTGAAGAAGGATGAGGTGTGGTATGGTATGAGGAAGTTGGGAGAGGCAGAGAAGTATGTACGAGTGATGCAGGATATGTATGAGGGCAGTGTGACAGTACTGAGTTGTGGTGTAGGAATCATGGAAGGGTTCATGTCGGGACTACATTAAGGATTGGCTCTGAGCCATCTATTCTTTATAATGGTGATGGATAGATTGATGGACAAGATTAAGCAGGAGTCTCCATGGACTATGATGTTTGTGGATTATATTATGATCTGTGGTGAGAGTAGGGAGCAGGTTGAGGTGAGCCTGGAGAGGTGGAGGTATGTACTGGAGAGAAGAGGAATGAAAGTCAGTAGGAGCAAGACATATGCATGAATGAGAGCAATGATAGCGGAATGGTGAGGATGCAAAAGCCAGAGATGATGAATGTGGATGAGATTAATAACGTGGGTTCAACAATTCAAAGTAACGGGGAGTTTGGAAGAGAGGTGAAGAAGGAATTGAAGGGAGGGTGGAAGGGATGGAGAAGAGTGTCAGATTGATTTGCAACAGAAGGGTATCACAGAGCCTCAAAGGGAAGATTTACAAGATGCTAGTGAGACCAGCTGGAGGTGGCAGAGTAGAAGTAGCTATGATTTTCATTGGGGGCGACAAAAATGGACAGGGTTAGGAATGAGTTTATTAGAGGAACAGCTCAGATATGACAGTTTGGAGGCAAAGCAAGAGAGGCAAGACTGAGATGGTTTGGACATGTGTGGAGGAGAGATGCTGCTATACTAGAAGAAGGATGCTGAATATGGAGCTGCCAGGCAAGAGGAAAAGAGGAAGACCAAAGAGGAGGTTTATGATGTGGTGAGGGAGGATAGTTGGTGTGAAGAAGAAACTTAGAGGAAACTATTAATTTGTCAGTTTACATACATATATCAGTAAATGTTATATTCATTGCAAAGCGCTTTGAGTAGTTGTCAATCTAGAAAACCACTATATTAAAACAAATCCATTTATATCAAAATTTGTTCTCTACATTTAACCCATCCTATTGTGTAGGAGCAGCAAGCAGCTACAGCAGCTCCAGTTCTTTTACCCTTACCTTGTCTAGCCCATGGAATTAGATAACATGCGGGACAAAATTACTTCCGGGGTTCTTGTAGCTTAAATTTTATTTTTGACTAAATTTGTAACAAGTAAATTTAACGGTGTACTAAATGGTGTGTAAACTACTGAGTACTTCTAGAGAAGAGCTCACGTGCTTTCACAGTTGGGTGCAGTGTTTAACACAAAATAAATCTTAACAGGGAATAAAGAAAATCAAATACGGATATGGGCTGGGAATTTCAAAAGTTTCACCAATCCCAAGTGGAACTTCCCAGACATTGAACAATTCAACATGCTGTTGTTAATCTTGCCATGCAATTGAGAAAACAGTGGTTCATGGCTGGCACCAAAATTCCAAGACATGAGTTCCAGTAGTGTCTAAATCAAACTATTCCATAAAAATATCAACAGACAACACCCTAAAAGGAGTATTTTACAAGATATCTGCATTTACCTCCCTAGTTCCCTCAGAAAGTGTGTCAAAGTGTCCTCAAGCAAGATACTGAACCCCTAACTGCTCAAGCTCTGAGTTGAAACGGTAACCTGTCCAGGGGATTTCCCCAACTTTTGCCATTAGGAGCATTGGTATAGGCTCCTGCATGACTCCACAGCCCGATTTTGAATAAGCAGTTGACAATGGATGGATGGATGGTGTACTTGTCAATTTCTTTACAAGACAGTCACAAAATTGTCTACCCTGCAAATGGCATGGTCGTTTGCACACAAACAGGAAGAAAAACCAATATGCACTTGGCGAAGTAACAACACTATTACTCAACAGAGCTACCTTATGACCAAAATCACCAAAAACAAGTAGGACTATGCAATCCAATTAACATCTGCTTCACATTTTACTGAAACAATATTACACTCAGAGGATGCAAATGGGAAGATATGGAAATCGATTATCCTAATGGAAGCAGCCAAAAGAAGACAGGCTTCTTGTTTAGCATAAGCGAGCGAACATTTGTTGTTAAAATGACATTTGTCATTTTAACAACACTAACTACTGAAATCAGGGTTACAAGAAGCAAGGACTTCACGCTCGATCTCATGTTTAGCATTTTGATTTTGGCTTGTGCTCTAACAGTACTCACATAGCACTAAACAAATAATACGTTGTTGACACCAATGGTCTGTATGTGACAGAACATTCATATTTAACATATTTTGGGAAATGTGAATAAGCATGGTTATGAGTGTTTTATCTTGTGAGTTCAAATGGCTGATTGCCTTTTTCAAAATTGTACATGATAACATAACCCATTACACTCTCTACTGTAGCCCTGGGCTACGTTGCTCTCTCCTCTATTGTGTGCTACTCTGAGCAGCTTGACTCAACTCCACCCAGCTCTGTTATCTTCTGTTCTTATCCACTCTAGCTTCTACTGTTAAACCACTGTGTCAGTATGCATCTGCCCTGCTTAAAATGTCCTTGAGTAGGACACCAATGCCCTGCCAGCTCCCGAGGCACTGCTCTAATGTTGACGCTACATCAATCAATTAAGCACATATTATTTGTAAAATACATACAATAAAATCAATCACTGGCTATAAATGTAGCTTGTCAGCCATCTACTGAAGTCAGAGAGTAATGACACATTACATCTGTATGGTAAATATAGTGTGAATATGGTGTTTGCTCAGGAGTGTAGCTCAGGAGGAAAGACAATCATCTGGTAATCAGAAGATTGTTGGTTTGATCCCTGGCCCCTGGAAAAAGTGTGTTGAAGTGTCCTTGAGCAAGACACTGAATCCCTAACTGCATAAGCCCTGAGTTGAAATGGTGGCCTTTCCAGGGTGTTTCCTGATTTCGGATCAGCAGCTGACAAAAGATGGATGGATTGTTCTATCACTTGTACTCTATGGTGATCAGGTGACAGCGAAAGAACAAGAAAGAGCATGCAAAAAACTTTATAGATTGAAAATATAATAGTTGACTGGTGTTGTTTTTTTGAAGAAGTAGCATGCAGGTGTCGTTCACGTGATTTAGGGGTACCCAATTAGGCATAGCAGCAATACACTATTCAAACCATATTCAGAGGCATGTTAAACATGACAAATTATTTTATTTCTATCCAGTGTTTTTCTGTGTATAGGTCAAGACCCAGATGATGATTCAGTGGAGATTAACAGCACTCATAGTATATTCAAAAGAATTTGTCATTCAAAAGGAAATTGTTATGTTAATCATAGACTTCTGTAATCCCTGTAATGAAAGGCCGGCTGATTAAAACACTGTAGTTTGATAAACTGCTAGCTGACTGCATATGAAGCTGTAAACTCAGCCTTTGCTCAAAATGTTATAAGCAGGCAACCTAGAAATGTAAGAGGACGTGTATTCATAGCACGAAAATGTCCATCTCTCCATCATCAACAGCTTATCTGAAATAGGGTCGCGGGTTCATGCTGTTGTTGATCCAAGCACTCATTGGGCAAAAGGCAGAGAAACAGCCTGGACAGGTCACCATTCCATCTCAGGGCCTGAAATGTTAAGGGTTCAGTGTCTTGTTCAAGGGCACTTTGACAAGCTTTCTGCAGGGGCCAGGGATTGAACCACCAGTATTCAATTACAATATGACGACCCTACCTCCTGAGCCATGTGAGCTTAAATATGATCAGAAGAAAATACTTTCCGAACAAAATGTCTTATTGACAGCCATTTAGTAGGTGATTCACAATAGAATAGAACAAAGACAAAAAGAAAAACTGAGAAGCTCAGGAAAAAGAGATGAAAGCAAAAAGAGTTGAACAGTTCAGAGGGGAAGTTTAGAGGGAAGGAAAATACAGCCTCATGAGGAGATGAGGTGGGACAGATGACTAAAGGAAAAAAGAGAAGTACAAGAACTTGTTTTGACATAAGGACAAATGAACCAGACCTAGAAATACAGCTAAGGCTGATTCTGATGATGACCCACACAAACTACTGGGTTTAGTGCATCTGCAAGTGTACAGGCACGTGTACATCACGCTGCTGCTAAGGACTGAACAAGGCAGCTGAAGCAAATGTGTGCACCCCTAATGTGCGCTAGCACAAACACACACAAACACACACACACACACACACACACACACACACACACACACACACACACACACACACACACTCAACAGGAAGCATGACCTTTAGTCTCCTCACTTGTCTCTCTATGTCTTTGTCTCTTCTTAGCAACACGGGTGCACAAAACCTTCTAAACTCTCCCAAGTACCCCCCTCTATTTGCTGCAGGATCAGACATAACAGATTAGCACTAACCCTTTATATCCCTGTTTTACCTATTTATACCATTGCATGCAAATTGGTAGATAAGATCTACAAGGAACAGGAACCCCTGTATATTAGCTGCTTAGGATTTCATCTCCCTGAATGTCTTCTCCATCCTGACATCCTCCTTAAATACAAAGCAGGATATTTAAAATCAAAACCAAATGAGTCAATAAAAATGAGGGAGAAAGATACACTGGCTACAATATAACTAGAGCACATTTCTGGGAATCAGGCATTGTCGGTTCATATCCCACCCCATAGCTCAGTAAATGTGAGGCATTCTTTGTAAAGCACTATAAGTGGTCAGTAGACTGAAAAAGCTCTATATAAGAACAAGTCCATTAACCATTTAACTACCTCCTTACCACAACTATCCAACCCGCTGTCATTTTCATTTACATCGCAAATCATGCCAGCGACAATTTTCAGATTCTTTTGAATGACTTGTTATATATGCAGTTCAGAAATATATCCTGACTGTAAATTTGCATATCCAAAACATTGTAGGCAACAAAATTAATTAAGCGTATAGGGTTCAAATGAAAGTACCAATGCAGTAAAATAATTAGGATTTTGTTTCCCTTATTTTTGTATCATCCGCATAACAAACATCTGAGAAATAAAGGAGGCATTTCTTTTTTTAATTACTTTTTAAATTAATTTACTGTGCCTGCTAACACTTCCCAATCCTCATCTCTTATCTCAGAAATTGAAAGTAATGGATCACAAAGAGTATGATAATCCTACTCTAATTACGACTATTTTTAGTGACTGCAATGGGCCGCAACTAAAGCAACACAACTCATCACACGACGAGTCATTTTTCTATACCTAGGTAAGACTTTTGAGAAGATAAGCCATTTTATTTTGAACGAGCTATGACAAACACTTTAGTTTGGCTGCTCCCATTAGGGGTCACCACAGCAGATCATGCCTTTACATATTTTTCTGTCCTCTGGATCTTCCTGTCACACCAGCCACCTGCATGTCCTCCCTCACTACATTCATAAACCTCCTCTTTGGTCTTCCTCTTTTCCTCTTGCCTGGCAGCTCCATATTCAGAACCATGCTCCCTGTATGCCAGCACATACAGCACATCTCTCCTCCACATATGTACAAAACATCTCAATTTTGCCCCTCTTACTTTGACTCCAAATCATCGGAGCTGTCCCTCTCATCCCAAATCCTGTCCTTCTTTGTCACTCCCAACAAAATGTAAGTATCTTCAACTCTGCCACCTCCAGGTCTGCATCCTGTTTTTTCTCAGTGCTACCATGTCCAAACCATACAAAATAGCTAGTCTCACTACCATCCTTTACCATACTGCTGTCACCCTTCTGTTAAAAATCACCCCAGACACGTTTCTCTACCCACTCTCTTCTTAACCTCTCTTCCACACTCCCTGTTACTTTGGACACTGTCCCCAAGCATTTAAATTCATCCACCTTCCTCACCTCCACTCATTGGGTCCTCACCATTCCATTGTGCTTTCTCTTGTTTTTCTTGCTCATACTGACTTTGTTTCCTCTTCTCTCCAGTATATACCTCCACCTCTCCAGATTCAACACAACCTGCTCCCTACAGTCACTAGATCACAATATCATCTGCAAACATCATAGACCACAGAGGCTCCTGCCTGATCTCCATCAACCTCTTCACCACCACTACAAACTCCACCACCACTCCTCAGGCATCCTCTCACTTTGCAAGATTATGTTATACATTCTACATGTAACTCCACTGCGATGTCTCCTAAACACCTCCATACATCCTCATCTGGACCAGACACCTTTCCACTCATCATCCTCTCACTTCATCCTTGCTAATCCACTGCACTTAGTGATTTACTATCCCCACATCATTCAACCCTCTCTCTCATTTTCTTCACTCATCAGCCCCTCAAAGTTCTCCTTCCACCTTTTTGATACACTCTCCTTGTTTGTTTACACATTTCTATCTCTATCTTTCATCATCCTAATCTACTGGACATCCATGGTAGCACACTCCCTCTTTCTAACCAATCAGTACAAGTTTTATTTTTCCCTTTTCTCAGTGTCCAACCTCTCATACAACTTCCATACACATTTTCCTTTGCCTTCCCCACCTCGCTCTTCAATTTATGACACATTCCCTTGTAATCCTGTCTACTTTCATCATCTCTTTGACTATCCCACTTCATCTTTGCCAACCTATTCCTCTGTATACTCTGCTGTACTTCCTCAATCTACCACAAAGTCTTTGTCTCCCTCCCTCTCTCCAGTTGACGCGCCTTCCTAGCTGTCTCACTCACTATTTCTGAAGTGGTTGCCCAGCCATCCAGCAACTCCTCACTACCTCATAGTGTTTCTTAACTTCTTGAACACCACACAACAATCTTCCTTCCTCAACTTCCACCATTTGATCATTGGCTCTGCCTTCACTCTCTTCCTCTTCTTGATCTCCAAAGTCAACCTACAGAGCACCATCTGAGCTGCCTATCTACGTTCTTCCGTCAGCACCTTACAGCCTCCAATCTCTTTCAGATTACACATTGTGCATAAAACATAGTCCCACTTGCGTGTAACATCCGCCACTCTTATATATCATCCTATGTTCCTCCCTCTTCTTGAACTACATACTCACCAGACGCATTTCCATAATTTTCATGAAATCCACCACTCTTCCATAGGTACACTCTCCACTACTTCCTCCAACTCAATTCAGAATTATTTCTCTTCCATCTAAACTCCACACCCAACTAACAGGGCATATACACTGACAATATTCATAAAAACAGCTTCGACATCAAGCTGGATATTACAAACACAAACATGAATAACACCATTTTAAATCATATTTTGTCTCATGAAGATGACACAAATGACATGCAAATGGTATTTTTACACCCTATAGATTTCAGAGATGAGGGGCCACGGTAGCTCGGTAACTCAGGAACTGAGGAGTCAGAGGTAGCAGGTTCAATCCATCGCAAGGCATCAGGAGAGGCATCCAGCCTTAATTCCCCATGCTCCATCTAAGTTTGTGTCCGCCCCCACAGCGTGGGGACTAATTGTGACAAGTGAAATGGGCCTCTCATAGATTTCAGAGATGATGTAAACCAGAGGTAACAGGGTGTTGTCGTCACATCACGGAGTTTGACTGATGCTATTTAAAAAGTAGTTTGCACTTTTAAAGAGATAAGCATTTCTCTGTTACTGATTCTATTCAAGCTCTAACCTTATCAGATACTCTCTACCTGAGTTCAAAGCTTGTTAGCATCAGTGAGGTATAAATGCTTGTACCGACATAATCTTAACCAATCTCATCTTTTGTGTGAGTGAACATAATTCGTCTAACGCTGATTCAAAGCTGCTTTTTGAAGACACTGACATTGTTCTTATATTATACATTATAATGGATGGTGAAAGCAGAGACAAGAGGAGAGTTGGGAGGACATTTAAAATCAACAAAGATTTACACCCACTTATAACTAATTTTTGGAAAACTTCACATGAAGCATATTTGTCATGAAGATACAGTAAAACAGCAACAGCCCAAAGAATTGCTTTACCAATGTGCAATCATTTGAAATGAAATGGAAAGATGTCAGTAAAACCCCTAAGTTTTCTCCACAGGAAGAGAGGTGGGGTAAAAGTGAATTATTCAAATTCACATTTATAATTCATTCCCTTGGTTTTCTTATCCAGGTTGATTACAGCGAGCAGGAAAGGTTAATATCTGAGAATCCTAAAATCCCTTATTAGTTGTGAATCTGATCATCAGAAGTCACTAACTTAAGAACAAGTGCAACAGACAGCAGCATAATACCGAGGAACAGGAGAAAACCTGGAATCATTGTGGAAGTAGAAAAGTGGAAAATTAATTTCAAAATAAGGCACAAGGGGGAACAATGTAATGCCAGGTGCTCACAAGCTAAAGATGAAGGTATGGATATTAGGGAGTTCGTGAAAGAAGTTTCATCGGGAGATACATAAGGTTTATGAACAGAGGGAGAATTAAGGGAGGAAACAGGGCAGGGGGAACATGTTTTATGTCTACTACAACATATGATGGAGAGATACTCAGAAGGTCTACATGCAGTGGGAAGATCATTCAACCAGAGATGAAATTTAAGGATTTAATGTGGTCTGAAGTAGTAAAAATGTAAATACCCACAAGCTCAAATCCTACATTTCCTTTTTAGCACTAACCTATGAACTGAGGTGGCTTCTTGACAAACTGACAATTTCACTGAAATATCTACCATCTTAACTCCACCTATCCATCTAACCATTCTTTATCAACTGCTTGTCCGATGTCAGGTCCCAGGGGACTGGAGCCCATCTCAGTCCTCATTGAGCGAAAGATGGGGAATTATCATCTGTTTTGGTTGTTATGCAACTGTATCGTGTATGAGGGCAGTCAGCCTAGACTGAAGATGTCACCTATATGAATGATGAGGTTGCCGGTTCAATCCCCACACCTGCAGATAAGCGTGTCGAGGTGTCCTTGAGTATGACTCTGAACCCCTAACTGCTAACTTAATGTACGTCGCTCTGGATAAGAGCATCTGCTCAA
This sequence comes from Regalecus glesne, assembly GCA_900302585.1. NCBI lineage: Eukaryota > Metazoa > Chordata > Actinopteri > Lampriformes > Regalecidae > Regalecus > Regalecus glesne. Next base: position 10,220 of record OMLC01058026.1, read on the forward strand.
TACCTGTCATGTAATGTAATGTCAAGACACTGTTCCCCCAACTGCTCTACCCTGTGACAGATTGGTGACCTATACAGGGTGTGTCCCCGCCCTTCGCCCAATGAGGACTGAGATAGAATCCAGTTACCCCGCGACCTTATTTCAGATAGCGGGTGACAATGGATGCATGGACAATTACAATCTTCCTCTATCACCTTTTCTATTTTATTTTGGGTTTTTTATGTTATGAATCTATGTGGGTATGTATGAGTCTTGAGCTGTTTTGAGCATCCGGCAAGGTGATATTGACTGAGGAAAATACTTGTTATTGAGATGTGTGCATGTGTTTGGGTGTGTTGATAGCTAATATTGACTACAGGACTCTTCTTAATTACTTTGATTAAATAACGCAATACTTTAGCATAATCCCTGTATCGATAATTAACTAC
>OMLC01058029.1:0-19215 GCA_900302585.1 Regalecus glesne
CACCTGCAGCAAATCAACAACCTTTGATTCCATTTGGAGAAAGGTAAAAGGGAGTCTCTAAAATTATAGCCCATGGCCAGGCTGCTGGCCATTCAGTAAGATTCATTTAGAAACAGCACATTCCTGCCTGCTCTACCTCAGCAAGAAAAGGCTGCTTTTTATTTGTGTGTGCGGTGTGTGTGTGTGTGCGCGCGCATGTGTGCGCATCAGTGTTTTCAACATGTGTGTGGTCCCTGCTCCTCTGAGTGGATGATTCACTTTTCCAGGAAAGACAAAGGAACATGAAAACCTCAGTAACCATCCCTCTCCACTCTCACACATATTGCATGAACAATTTGTCTTCCCTCGCCTTACCACATCATCTGTGTGTGTGTGTGTGTGTGTGTGTGTGTGTGTGTGTGGTCAGATGATGAGAGAGGACAGGGAAAGGTGATTCATCTGTGAAAAGAAAAAAAAAGTTAAAAGTATTCTGAATGAGACGAAATAGTCCTCAGTTTGACACAAGTAATATTTAATATAAGAGCTGAGGACACCGCATTAAGTGTGTGTGTGTGGGGGGGACATCCAAAATGGACCAATAGCGACCCCTGGTGAATATTGTTATGTATGAACCCCACTGAGATGCCATGACTCCTGCCATCAACATCTTACACAGAGCCAGTGGAACTGTAGGCTCGATATGGTTTGGAAAGGAGCACTAACACCTGCAAAGAACAGAAACACAACCTGCAGTATGTTTAGTGCCATGGTGATTTGCAGCACAACTCCTGAATCCTAATATTGAGGCACAACAAACAGAGCCGTAAAGAGGTTCGATGTAATGATTTCTATATCCCTGAGGGTTTGAATTGACTGACTATTTACTCAGGGAGGCGTGCCTCTGTTTTAACCTTTTCCAACAGCTTGGCATTAATATAAACACCTTTTGTTATATGAGAAAGGAAGGAGCCTTTTTAAAAATAGGTAATATTAAATCACAGTATTTACATCGTGACTGCTCACGCCCTGGGATAGAATGGTGACCTGCCCAGGGTGTTCCCCCACCTTTCACCCAATGAACACTGGAATTGGGTCTAGTAATCGGAACATCGATGGTTCAATTCCCGGTTCCCCCCTTAGAGCGTGTCAGAATGCCTTTGAGCAAGACCATGAAATCCCCAATTACTTGGGACAAGATATGAAAACTAGCCTGGTGGCTAAATCTGACATATCTACGTTCTAAATGTTTATTAATATGCAGTGACCCTATCAAAAGGAGTTTATTATTAGTAGTAGTAGTAGTAGTACTGGTAGTAGTGGTGGTAGTAGTAGTAGTAGTATCAGCAGTAGTAGCAGCAGCAGCAGTAGTAGTAGAAGTAGTAGAAGTAGAAGTAGTAGTAGTAGAAGAAGTAGTAGAAGTAGAAGTAGTAGTAGAAGAAGTATTAGTAGTAGTAGTAGTAGTAGTAGTAGTAATATTCGTAGCAGTATTAGTAGTCGTAGCAGTAGTAGTCATACTATTAGTAGTAGTAGTAGTAGTAGTAGTAGTAGTAGTAGCAGTAGTATAGGCTCTGGCATACCTCCAAGGCCTGATTTCAGATAAGTATCTGACAATGGATGGAACGATGAACATTAAATATTGCAATATTTATCAAATTGGCACTAAAACATCATTGTAATATTGAATATATTGAAAATGTTCCTATTTTTTCCCTGCTGGTCCTATAGTATTATTAAAACAAGACCAGAGCATCAGTACTGTTATAGAGAAACAAACCTTGATTCAAAAACCACAAAAAAATATATCAAATCAAAAACAGTCAAAATCAAATCAATCAATCAAAGCAAAAACCATTTACAATGTTATGTCTCTATCTCTTCTTATCTGACATTTCTCTTTTAAAATGGATATGGACCCTTTCTTTACCTTTCATTTCTTCCACTTCTCCCATCATCTGGTTCAATCTTACCCCATCCATCATCCACTGCAACAGTCCAGTCTGTTAAAGGCCACTCTCATTATCTACAGTTTGTAATGTCGACCTTGAAAGACCTTTGACCAGCCCCTCCAAGGTAATGATTTTTTAGGACAGTGAGCTGGGAAGAGTCCCTCTCGTTGATTTTGGAGTATCAATGACATTTTCTGGTGGAGGTTATGGGATTCAGGGCCAGGTTTTATCTGATTGAACCCCTAATGTCAGTCTTTTTCTTTTCTTTCTGATGTGCAGCACCATACCTAGTTCACGGCCGTGGTGTCATAGAAGCTGATGGGTTCAACTAAAATGCCAACACAACCATTGAAGCATATATGTGCACAAACTGAAGATTCTGACAGCCCTTATATTCTATATGGAAAAACTCTTAAATCATGTCTGGAGCACTCACGCATACCTAATCTCAGCATTGCAAGCAAATTTAAAATGATCTGAAATACAGACACAGAAAAACTCAAAAACAACTCAATGATGAACATTGTTGCATTAGGAAGTATGGGAGGGTAGTTATACATGGCTAAATGAAAATCATTTGACAGGTCTGAATGCCACCTTTCAGTGTTTTAGATCCTGGCAGTAATGTTGGTGCTCACTTGTTAATAATCCATATTTACGACTGCTTTCTGGTTGGCAATTTGACAGCACAGAAGAAATCTACATGTGTGTGTGTGTGTGTGGCAACACAAGGATAAATGGATAGCAGAGTGATCAAAGTGTTCAGCCCTCCCAGTGCTTCTGTCCACCTCACACAGGGATAATTGCCATTTACACCAGAGACTGACAGAAACATTGTGTGGTGTAGGTGGAGGAGAATCAAACATGGAGGAGGGGAGGGGAACTGGGCTGGACAAAGCAGGTTAAGTGCCAAGATGAAGGCAGGAGAGAGGGCAAGGGAGATAAAGAGGCAACATGCCTGCTCACACATGCATAACTCACACAGCTCAGAAATTGGTCCCTTCCTAAAGTTGTGCAATTCCATCATTTAAACTTCGTAATGTTGCCCTAAAATGGAAGTTGTTTTTTTTTAGGATATTTATTTCATTGCTTTTAGCTATACTCAAAACCTCAAAGCTGTACACAAACACACCCGTAGACACACAAACAATAATGGAAGCCACTTTAGTTTGTCATTGTAGGTTAAGGTGGAATTGTGAATTACAATGAAACCTGCTCCTAGCATTTAATCCATCTTATTATGTAGCAGTAGAGGGGAGCTGTAGTACAGTATCGGGGGAATAACTCCAGTTTTTCTTCTTATTAGTGAACGGGTGTGATCGGTAAGTCCCCTGCCAGGCTTAAAGAACAAACGGGCATCAAACTGTGAAATTAACGTGGAAAGAAGTCCATCATAATTATTTTTACATACGCATATGACGACACATTTCTGTGACTGTTGACAAAATGTGATCCCCAATATCCAAATCAATTTTGTTGCATAGCCTGATATCAAAAATTCCAAATTAGCTTCAGTAGTGAGGTTTAAAACAATACAACAAACTGTCCTTGGGACCCTCGTATCGGATAAGGAATAACTCGTAATAAATAATAAATAAAAACTTTCACAAGGAGAAAAATAGGAAGAAACCTCAGGAACCACAACAGAGAAGAGATCTCTCTCCCAAGATGGACAGACATGCAATTGGTGTGTATACAGAACAAAACACAATTTACAGCATAAAATACCAAAAAAGGATAGCAGAATTACCAAGGAGTTATAAGATGTATGAAAAATGTGATGAACCAGATGCCAAACAGTGTTCTGATACCACTGGAACAGCCTTGGAACTGAGCAACGTGTGACCATCATTACCAGGTAGACATGACAGGAGGAAAGACTACACACACAGGAAAGACTCACATCATACCATCACATGTAGGGGAAAAGAGGCAAGAAAAAAAACACACACACACATCAGAGTGAGGGAAGGATGTAACATTGAAAGAGTTTTTTTAAAAAGTATTTCTAAGATATATCTAATGAGAAGGATACAAATCCATGCCCAGGTGGTGACCACCATCATGAGACCTGGGAGGACATGCTATACGTGCACATTGGGGAGACTCACATCACACTGTTATGTACACAGGAAAAAAGTAAGAAAACATCTTTAGAGAGAGAAAGACGTGTGAGAGAAGAGATGAGCTGCAATAGTCAATAATCTGATCTATATAATCTCATCAGCAGAACAATGATTGGTAAATCGATTGAGACAGAAACCTATCCGCCATGCAATGTGGGTTTCAAAGTATTCAATTTAATGGCAACTAATTGTAGATTAAGGCAAAAAAAACTGTCCGACCGCAGCAGGCAAGTTATTCCACGAGAATGAGGCCCTATAGGAACATGCTCTGCCACAGCAGACTTTTTTTCCACTTTGGGCACACAGAGGAACCCTGTATTTTGAAAGCAGAAAGCTTCAGATGGAAAATATGGTTTAAGGAGATAAGACGGGTTTGATGGGGCAAGGCCATTTAGGATTTTATAAGTCAGCGGAAGCACATTGAAGAACGATCGAACATTTATAGGAAGCCAATGAAGGGAGGTGAGAATTGGTGTAATATGATCAAATTTTCTAGTTTTAGTTAGGATTATAGCTGCAGGCTGCAGTAGCTCAGCAGCAGAGCACATACTTTGGAAACTGGCCGGATGTTGCAGGTTCAAATCCATTGTCAAGAAGGGCATCCAGCCTTAATCCCTCAAACTCCATCTAAGTCCGCATCCACCCCCATAACATGGGGACTCATCATGTTATTTAAAAAATGGAACTCTTTGTAACTGGAGCATGTTGAACCATCTGATGACCTTTAATGCTAACATGTGGCAGGCCTGACAGGAGAACAACATAGTAATCAAGAGGCAGTGAGATCGAACCCACTGCAGGGTGCAGGAAGGGCTTTATTCCCTCAAACTCCATCTAAATTGGTGTCCGTCCCCACAATGTGGGGACTTAATTGAGACACATAAAATGGATCTCTGACGGTAATCTAGTCTGGATGGAGCAAATGGATGTATTAGAGTCTCTATGTCAACCATGGACAGGAAAGGCCACATTTTAGCTGTTATGCAAGTGTAAAAAAGCAGTCTTGGTGATTTCTTTACTGTGTTAATCAAAGCAAAGACAGGGATCAAAAGTAACACCAAGAATTTTGTTCCTCCTCACTTTATAAAATTAAAGTTGTCATTTTTTATTGTTACCTGATTAAATTGGTGTCTAGGTGCAGGAAGGCAATGATGAACAGCTTGGATTTTTCCGAATTTGAAATTAAAAATGTATTGTTACCATATGTCACCACATGCTTGGAGACAGTAGCACTGATGGAAAGCCAGGAGGCAGAGCTGGAGGTGGCAGAATTGAAGATACTAAGATTTTCATCGGGGTTGATAAAGACTGACAGGAATAGGAATCAGCGTATTGTAAGGACAGCTGTGGGGCCGCAGTAGCTTAGTGGTTAGCAAACTCACTTTGGGAGCTAAGGAGCCAGGGGCAGCAGGTTCAAATCCACCGCGGGGCATCAGGAAGGACATCCGGCTTTAATCCTCCAAGCTCAATCTAAGTCTGTCCACCCCCACAAAATGGGGACCAACTGTGACATGTTAAAATTGGTCTTCTATATTAGAGGGACAGCTCAGGATGAACAGTTTGGAGGAAAAGCAAGAAAGGCAAGAATGAGATAGTTTGGACATGTGCAGACAGAGGAGAGATGCTGGTACACTGGGAGAAGGATGCTGAAAATGGAGCTGCCTAGCAAGAGGACAAGAGAAAGGCCAAAGGGGAGGTTCATGGATGTGGCGAGGGAGGACATGCAGGTGGCTGGTGTGACAGAGGAAGATGCAGAAGTGGAAGAGATGGAAATTGATTATCCATAGTGGTGACCTTCTAACAGGAGCAGCTGAGTGTAGTGGTAGTGGTAGTAGTGAGATTGTCTGCAGTCTGTATCTACAGGAAAGGATCCAAGACTTCAGGCACCTGCTGGCCAAATGCTGCTAAAGTGGATGGACTAATGTGATGAGTGGCAATTAAATATGGGATGACATTAACAAGACAAGTAAACAATGCTTCAAATTTAATGAGAAAATGATCTGACACTCCAGATATTGTTAGCAGGACAGTCAGATCCGAAACAGGAATCCATTTAGATGAAACCTAATTAACGACTTGACTCTTGATCAAACTGTGCGAGGGCTGCGGCGGCTCAGCAATAGAGCACACATCTTCATGTCAGATGCCGCAGGTTTGAATCCTGCTACAGAGAAAGGGTCAGAGAAAGGGTATCTGGCCTTAACCCCCCCCCATGCTCACTGAATGTGAGGTATTCGTTCTAAAGTGCTTTGAGAGGTTGCTAGACTAGAAAAGTGCACTTAGAGAATCAGCAGCCTTATTCAGATGAATATTGCCGTCACAAAGAATTACAGTTTCATCAGAATGAGTGACAAGATCTAAGATAAAGTCTCCAAATTTTTCAAAAAGTAGTGAGTGAGGGCCAGGAGGATGATAAACTTTCAAGGATTCTTAATGAAGACGTTAGAGCACAGTGAAGAGGAAGAGAATAAACAGCAATTATTGATCTTACAAAGGCTGTCAGCTGTCCTGTCAGAGGCTACGACAGTTGGCAACGTCAGTCTCCTTCAGTGAAATTGTGTGCACATGTAAATTATGTCTGGGCAATTGTGCATGTTTGTGCGCGTGAAAAAAAGAAGAGAATGAGATATAGAAATAGGCTCTTCCTAGAAAGCTGTCAAGTGGCTATTTGTCATCTCACTAATGTTCCATCCATCCATCCATTGTCAACTGCTCATCCTAAATCAGGTCATGGGGGAACTGGAGCTTATCTCCATTCTCATTGGGTGAACGGCACGGTACACCCTGTATAGGTCACCAATCTATCACAGGGCAGACAGTTAGAGGAACCGTGTCTTGCTCAAGGACACCTCAACACACTTCTCTGCAGGACTGGGGATAGAACGTGTCATCTTCCGATCACCAGGCAACCACTCTACCCATTGAGCCATGCTGCCCTTTCGCTCATGTTATGAGCTGTAAAACGACTTTTTTACTTGCTACGTGTTTTAAAAACCAAAAGTAGTTTAATTTGGATGTTTTTTATCATCCTTGATTCTCGTGTATGTGCACATTAGTGTTGCTGTGTGGGGTTATTTGCTACTGTGGTCTATGATAGGAAATCTCAAGCTGTTTTTTCATGAAAGAAATAAAAAATAGGCTATCTGAGATCATTTCAAACAATGTTTCAAGCACAATTGTAGCGTTTCCTCCTTTTTAGAGGGAAGGATACGTTAAAGAACCTCTGCCATAGCCCTCTGGATTTATCAGACCTACATCCTAATATAGATCTAATATAGGTCCTAATGTAGGTCTAATAATAGAGCTTCAAGGGTATTAAAGTTAGATAGAATGGACCAAAGCTCATATTCTATACTTCATCTCTTTCCATACATCAAGAAGTTCCAAGAAAAAAAAATGGCCTCTGGTCATTTGCACAAATGTTCCATCAATTAAAACCTCAGAGTCTCTTGATAATGGATCTAAAGGTCGCACTGACTTAATCCTAAAACTGTAGTTGAGAGATTCGTGTTTTGAAAGTAGATGTTGCACACTAGATTAAAACACGTCAAAAGCATGCGTGGGACAGAAAGGTTTAATTTCCTTCTTCCTGGCATTACGCAATCACACAGACAAAACCATAAGCACACTACAAAACGAATTAAAACCGAGTGCACACAAGAGGAAAACTGTCCCCTTTAACTAACGCATTTGATCAAATTACCATCGATAGACATCAAAGGGTGTTAAAAAGCGTGTCCGTGACTATAATCGATGATTCATACTCGGACAATACTGTGCACACGAACATAACTTAGTGTGACAAGTGACAACTGTCGTTGTCGTTATTTTCCATGCTAGCTTATCAAGAATCTCAAAGCACAACTTTTCAAATCAAGAAAGTCGAATGTGGGCGAAGGACGTCTTACTCACCATGTCGGCGTTATCGATTCAAACAGACCTTTACACGTCCACAGTCGTCACAACACGTACAGCATTACTCTTTCATAGGTGCTATTGACTTTAGCTCATCTGTCGTTGTAAGAGGTCGGCCTAGCTCAGTGGTTAGAGTGGTCGACTTGCATCGGGAACATTACATGTACGGTCCCCCGTTCCTGCATATAATCTATTGACGATTCATCGAGCAAGACACTGAATCCCTTGTTTCTCCCCGAACGCATTAGGGTGGCAGCTCACTCCTCCTATACAATAGGATGGGTCAAATGCAGAAAGTTTCAAATTTCCACTTTACGGCACTCATATGGGTCTTCAACCCCCCCCCGAAAAAAAAACCAACAACACATATAACCATAACAATCAGATTATTTTTTGTCTGTTCACAAGACTATGTGGAACCCCCGAGTCGCTCCAATGAGCTAATAATTTGTGGCACTTAAACAAGCGGCATGGCTCAGTGGGTAGAGCGGTCGCCTGACGATCGGAAGGTTGCAGGTTCGATCCCCGGTCCTGCTGAGAAGCGTGTCGAAGTGTCCTTGAGCAAGACACTGTTCCCCTAATTGCTCTGTGATAGACTGGTGACGTATACAGGGTGCACCCCGGCTTTCACCCAATGAGAACGGAGATAGGCTCCAATTCCCCCGCGACCCGATTCCGGATAAGCGGTTGACAATGGATGGATGGATGGACTTAAACAAGCCCGCCAATATCTCAGTCAAATCAAAAGTCATTTGTGACTATTTACACCCTACTCTCCAAAATGAGATCACGTTGACCTGAAACAAGATGCTAACCATAAACCACTTTCACTGTTAGAGGACTGATTGAGTTGACCAAGACTAAGCAAATTATTTCCTCGAGCACTCATGTGTTTATTTAATAATAATAATGATTCCCTTATCAGTCCCGCGAGGGGAAATTTGTTCTCTGCATTTTTGACCCAACCTATTGTATAGGAGCAGTGAGCTGCCAACATATGGCGCTCGGGGAGCAGTTAGGGGTTACGTGTCTTGCTCAAGGACACCTCGACATGCTGTATGCAGGACCGGGGATCGAACCTGCAACCTACCGATTGCCAGACGACCGCTCTACCAACTGAGCTATGCAGCCCCAGCAGTGCACTGCCAACATATGGCCCTTGGGGACCAGTTAGGGGTTAAGTGTCTTACTCAACGACACCTCGACATGCTGTGTGCAGGACCGGGAATCGATCCTTTAACCTTCCGATTGCCAGACGACCGCTCTACCCACTGAGCTATGCACTGAGCCCAGCCCAACACCCCCCCCCCCAAAAAAAAATGTGCTGCTCGAGGAGAAAGTGAGACAATTGTCTCAAATGATTACATACTTCAAGCTGTCCTCAAGCTGACCAAACGCATCTCTGTGTTTCAAACGCAGATCCAGAAGAACACAGAGGACGTCAGGGAGATAAAAGAGGAAATGAAGGGGTTTTGATTTCAAATAAAGGAGACCAAGGATAAGATCAAAGTTGGAGGAAGTGAAGGAGAAGGCTGAAGAAGGAGAGCACTACAGCAGAAGATGGAACCTGCAGCTTGTCAACCTCTCAGAAAAGGAAAATGAAGATATGAGGGCAGAGGTGTTGAAAGTAATAAGCCAGATTGCACCGGATGATAGAAACCAGCTTGGATTCCTGATTGACACGGTGCATAGAGTGGGAGACCCCAGAGAGGACAGGACACCACGTCCCATCATCATACAATTCAACATGCGCACCTTCAGGTACAAGATCTGGAAAGAGTCGAGAAATGCGGAAATTATGAATAGGATGAATCTCCGCATTGCAGAGGAACTGACACGAGCCGAGAGAGAGTCCAGGAATAAACTGTGGCCTCAGGTTTAACAGGGACATAAGATGGGAAAAAAAACAGGTGGCAGGGACCAGTCACTTACATCGATTAGGTGAGGTGTATGATAGGTGATGCCAGCCCCAAAGATAAAAGATAAAAGCCTTAAAGTAATGGAAATGATACTTGGTACTTCACTGTTCAGGGTATTCCTAAATTTAAGCGTTTTTATAGTTTTTTTAATAGCTCTTATCTTCTGTGTTTTTTTGTTCTTGTAGGCATCATATCTTATTCTTTTTTATGGCTTCCTCTAATTTTACCAATCTTAAGCAAAGTTCTCTTAATGTTGGAGCTTTACGAGATATTAACTAAAAGGAAAGCTATTTTTTTGTTTTGTTGACGTTCAGGTGCAGATTCAGTTCTTTTGCATGAGACTCACTCATGTGATGATGATGGAAATTTTTGGATGGAAAGTCAGTGGATGGATGGAAAGTCAGTGGGGAGATCAGTTTTATCCAAGCCCTGGTTCAAATCATTTGGCAGGAATGGCGATCCTATTTAATAAATTCAAAGGTGATGTTGTGGAATCTCACTTATCTAAAGAGGGTAGATGGATTATGCTGGTTCTTAGAGTGAATAATGTGATTCTGGTGGTAAATAATATTTATGGACAGGATAACAACATGATGGCCAAAAAATCATGTATAGCCAATTAATATCAGAATAAAAAAATATGAAAGATAAATACAATAATGGCCATTTAATCATCCAAAGTGATTTAAATGACACACCAGATGACCAAATACATTGAGTGCCGGCAAGAATACCTCTCACATCCAAATTTAAAGCTGTATCACACTTATGTGAACATCTTAACATTATAGATGACTGGCGTTATATGCATCCCTATCATAAAGAATACACGTGGAGTAATGTTAAGGGCTTTCTACAATCTAGAATTGAATTTTGGCTATTATGTTCTCAAACATTACAATTTGCTTCTGAATCTATACACAGCTACGCTCCCTTTTCAGACCATAAGATGATAGTCATCCAATTTACTAATCCACAGGAACAGACAAAAACAACACGTGGTTATTGGAAACTTAATTGTAATTTATTGAAAGATGAAACCTTTTGTAAATCAGTGAAAGTAGTCACCCGTGACATTTTCAACCATAATGAAATGAGTAGTGGGCAAAAATGGGAATTTTTTTAAATTCAAAATCAGGGAATTAGACATTAAAAAAAGAAATTAAAAGGCGTAACAATCATAAAGAAAATGAAACCATAAATGAACAAAATTGCTTATTAAACAAAGGAAACCTTACAGAGGAAGAAGAATCTAAACTGGCAAGTCTAAAAGCAGAAATAGATAGATTATATATGAACTTGACTAAAGGAGCCTTTATACGTTCTAGAGCAAAATGGCTAGAGGAAGGTGAAAAGATCATGAATTATTTTACGCACTAGAAAAAAGTAATTATATGAGAAATAATATTACATCTTTAATGATAAATAGCTCAACAAACTCGTATCCTTCTGATATTGCCAATCGTACTCTAAACTTCTTTTCTGAAATGTACAGTTCCATTTATAACCAATCTGAATGTAAAAAATGTATAGATAGTGTAAAAAAATGTACGCCACAAATATCAATTTTTAAAAAGTAGACTGTGATAAGCTCATTTTAAAATCTGAAATCACTGAGGCTATTAAGAAAATGAAAAAAGGGAAATCTCCAGGAATGGATGGGCTTCCTAATTGAATTGTATCTATGCTTCTGGAGTATAATTGAAACCCCGCTCTGTGAAATGATAAAGGAATGTATAGATACCTGTATACCTCTCTTTAAATAATTGGAGACCAATAACACTACTAAATGTAGATTATAAAATAGTCTCACTAATATTTGCCAGCCGATTAAGAAAAGGATTAAGTGAAATCATAAATGAAACCCAAACCGGCTTTATGACTAATCGACACATAAGTTGCAATATTAGGCTTTTTCTTGATTTAATTGATTATTCTGAATATGATGAATCAAACGCTCTAATTTTGTTTCTGGACTTTTATAAGGCATTCGACACAGTAGAGCACCAATTCTTAATTCAGGCACAAAACATTTGGTTTTTGCAAAAAATTCATCTCCTTTGTTAGAATGCTTTATAAAGACATTAGTAGTTGTGTCAGGTTATTCCTAAATTCTACTAAAATATTCTCTGTCCACAGATCGGTCCGTCAAGGCTGTCAGAGCTTGCTATTTCTATTCCTTATAGTGGTTGAATTACTTTAAATACATATTTTACATTGCTATCCCTTCCAAGGCTTACGGATGTTTGAGAAAGAAATCCGAATAACTCAGCTGGCGGATGACACAGTCCTTTTCTTAAAAGACAAGCATCAGATCCAGAAAGCACTTGATAAAATAGATGGCTTTTCAAAGACATCTGGATTAGAAATCAATAAATCAAAATGCAAAATCTTAAGTCTATATGACATAGAAGATACCGTCATCTGTGATATACCTGAAAAAAATGTATTGAATACCTCGGAATCCAAATTTGTAAGAATCTTAAAGAACGCCGGGAAAAAAGCTTTAAACCCAAAATACAAAAAACAAAAATTATTTGTAATATGTGGCTTATAAGAGATCTATCCTTGATTGGCAGAGTCCTTTTAAGCAAAGCAGACGGCATCTCAAGATTGGTTTACCCTACTCTGTCTCTTTTTATCCAACAACCTACATGTAAATAAATAAATAGTTCTTTGATTCACTTTATTTGGAAAATAAATGCCATCATTTAAAAAAAAGAGATCTTAGCTGGTCCTAGAGGTGTTGGTGGCTTGGAGATTCTGGATTTGATAGATGTAAATTACACTTTTAAATGAAAATAGTTAAAATAATTCCTGAAAGCTCCAGAGTCCTTTTGGTATTTTATACCACAGAATGTCTTTAGAAAATGTGACAAAACACGTTCCACTACAATGTAATTACGATACAACCAAATTACCACAAAAATTGTCTAAATTTCACCAACAGTCTCTCATGGCAGCAAAATTATGCCATGTCCATAACTTTTCCCCTCACAGAACCATAATTTGGAACAATGAATATATAACTACAAAAAATAAATAATTGTATCTACAAAACTGGATTGACAGGAATATAATTTCCTTTTTGTAGACTTACAAAACGATGAAGGTAGAATTCTAAACTACGAGGAAATCCTAAAATGTAAAACATTTCCCGTCACAAATAAAGAATATCAATCGGTAATAAATGCTATTCCTAATGGAATTCTTCAATCGATGAAGTATCACTTTGAGACGCCAGGAGTACAGGAGAAGGATATTTCCCTCTTTGTTAGAAATAAAAAATGCACTAATAAACACATTAGAAACCACCTCTACAGTAAAAGAAAAATAACCCCAAGAGGAAAATTTGTTTGGAACTCCCACTTTTCTGACATTCAGTGGAAAACAGTGTTGCTCCTTCCCTATAAATTTTTAATATCCAACTAATTAAAAAAGTTCAATATAAAATTTTACACCATATTTACCCCACCAAACAACTCATATCTAAGTTTGCAGACATTGATAGCATAGTTTTTTGTAAACATGACGAAGAGACCACCATACATTTGTTTTATGAATGTGAGTATACCCTAAGCCTCTGGAAAAAAATTGAAGAATATTTTGACATGCAAACTAAAAAGGTAATTAAATTAGAAGCTAAAGATATTTCACTATATTCCAAAAACCAAAGCTACAAAATTCAACAATTGGTTAACCTAATGATTCTTATTGCTAAGTTTCACATTCATAAAGCAAAGTTCTCCAAATCTTGTCTATCTTTAGTTTCTTTTAAAGCTGATTTCAAAATGTATTTTGAGTCAATACAATTGATTAATAACAAAAAATGTAATACTACCGTCAGCCTGATAAAATAAATGTTCACTGATATTTGAATGTATTGTTTACATAGTATGTTTGGTGAAATTTTTGATATCTTGAAAGACTTGAATTTTATTTAAGTATCATTGCATTTTGGATTTTGGTGATGCCTGTGTATTTTATGTTCTATACAGTTGACTGATGCCTGTCCTTTATATTATTATATTTTCTGAAATTGAAAATAAAGTTTCATTAAAAAAAAGATGGACTACAGTCCAACCTTAACTCGGTGATTGATGAGGATGTTGCGCTCGAGGGTAAGGTGAATTTGGAATCGAGGTTAACGCGTCAAAATGTACGAGTGCTGGGGCTGCCTGAAAACGCTGAGGGGAAAGATCCTAGAGGCTTCATGGCTAAAATGCTTTCTACTCTGTTTGGTGTATTACTTTCTGACTTCCTGAGCTGGGTTGCGTGTACAGTATCTTACAGCCCAAACCACGACCAGGGGAACCACCGTGGCCTTTCATCATGAGATTCCACAGATACATTGAGAAGAAAATTGTGCTTAACAGGGCGAAATCCTATGAGAACATACATACAAACATACATACAAATGAGTAGTGACATTTGGTATACTATATCCAGCCTGTCTCTGCATCACCTACAACAACAGAGAACATTTTTTCTACTCTCCTTAGGACACTGATGCATTCTACCGAGGACACATCCTTTCCCAAGAAAAATTTAGTTCTACCACGGACAAACGCTGAAACATATCAAGAGCTACATTTGCTCACCTCAAGTGACTGTTTTTTTAGTTGGCTAAATGATGTTGGTGTTTATTAACAAGCTAGTTTGATTGAGGTCCATACATTTTCGTTTCAATAGGAACAAAATGCAGTCTTGCTTTTTATTTAATCTTAAAGTTTTGCCTTGTCAATTTTACAATCAGTTTCTGAGTGACATTTAAGTCACTGTCGCCGGCCTCGAGGAGATTTTTTAATTTATATTTTTAAAAGTTAAATCTCATGTTCTGTAGTTAGTGGCTTACTTTACCTTCCCCTTATTTGTATTCTTTCTAATGCCACTTTTGAGAATTTTTGAAGGTTTTGGGTCAATCGATAACGTCTTGAGACTCCTGTTATAATGTGCGTAGTCTCAGTTTATTACGTCACTTCACGGCCTTGGGTAAATTAGTATATTAGGAGCAAACACCACATGAAAATTTGGCTGCATGGGCATGCACTACGGCTGTTTGCTGCCTTCTGCTGATGAGCATCAGGTGATTGTACTTGGTTTCCAGTTGGAATGTTGGGCTTTTGGGTGGGGTGGGTTTGATTGGTTGGGTTTGTAAGATATCCTATGTCTTATTTCGGTGGGGTTATTTTTATTTCTATTTATTATTATTATTATTATTTTTTTTTTTAAATCTCTCTGGTGTTCTCCCCCTTGATCCCTCTTCCTCTTCTATCCCCACTTTATCATGGTCCAAGACATGGCAGGGCACCTCTCCCAATATGAAATGGAGCAGATCAAATCGGCACAATCTTAAATAGTTACCTGAAATGTATGTGGCTTAGAAGGGCAAGTTAAACACTCCAAAGTTTCCTCACACTTAAAGGGTCTCTCAGCTGATGTTGTCTTCCTAGAGGAGACACATCTACGCACAGATGATCATATGGGACTTAGGTTGGACAAATCCCCCTGTTTTACTCTGACCCCGTAGCTAATGTTAAAACTAATTCGGAGAATTCTTCTTTCTTCCCTCTCATACGTGGCACACATCCAGGATGCCGCCTGTCGCCCTCATTATTAGCACTGGCCATCAAAATCTTGTCCATAGCCCTTAAAAGCTCTTTGGAATTCTCACGTATAGTCAGAGGAGGCATGGAGAACAGAGTATCCTTGTACATTGATGACGTGGTGCTAAATGTTCAAGATCCTGTGACCTGCGTTGATGAAATAGTTGAAAAAAAGTGTTAAAAATAGATTAAGTGATTAAAATAGATATACTGGGGCTGAGCTCTGCCTGATGACGTATGGCCCCGGAGCAGGGCCCCGGACAGCCCCAGCTCAATTTAACCACTGGTCAATACTATATGCTCCAACTATATAATGTCGTCGGCAGAGAACAGTACTTGGTAAACTTATTAAGACAGGAACCCTTTTGCCATATAGTGTAGGGTGTATATTACCTATTGTAAAGTCACTATTTGTTGGTTAAGACCAAAGTATGAGTCTTAAATTGAGATTTGGCAGTTTATTCCACAAGAATGTGGCCTGAAGGGGCCTTTAGTGGTGTAGGGGGTTAAGGTGATGTTTAGTACATCTCTGTGTCATGGAGTTGGTTGTTCAAGTCCCAGCTGTGCTGTTTCCAATCACGGCCAGAGGTCCAAAGCTAGTGGGTCATAGTTGGCTACGCCTCGCATAGGTATAGGGGTTAGGTTGGATAAAATATTATAAGTTTGCTTGTGTCCTCCTCTAGGTCATCCGGGCGCTCGCAGTTAAGTGAACAGAAAGTACTCCCACTTAGTTCTCCTCCTACGGCAAAGCAATGTCTTAATCACTGCGATGTCCAAAATAGCGAGGGGTAGAGGGGCATCAAAAAGTGACAGATCAAGCAATAGGAAAGTCAGGGAATTTGGGTGGGAAAAAAGGGGATACAATCTTGAGGAAAAAAAGAAATAAAATGTGGCCTGAAAAGAAAAGGCCCTACCGTCAGCTAACTTTCTTTTAGTTTTGGGCTCACAGAGAAGTCTTGTATTTTGAGAGGGGAGCACACGAGATGGAATTTATGGTTTAAGAAGATCAGATGGGTATGATCAGGATACCACAGGTTAGCAGAGGCACCTTGAAATTGTATAACCTATATAACATAATATAACATTTTAGGAAGCCACTGAAGGGAGGCGATATTGGTATAAAATGGTCAAATATTCTGGTTTTAGTTATAATTCTGGCAGAGGCATTTTAAACCATCTGAAGACTTTTTGTGCTAGTATGTGGTGGACCTAAAAACAACATTACAGTAATCAAGTCTGGATGTAACAAATGGATGTATTGGAGTCTCTGTCAGCCAGGATCGAACTTTAGCAATGTGCAAAAAGGCTGTCTTGGTGATTTTGTTAATGTGCCTATCAAAGGAAAGGATGAAATTAAATTTAACCGCAATACCTTTGGCTTCCTTACTTTGTAAAATCACATAATTGTCAAACCATTACATTAAATTATAGGCATTTAGCAGACACTCTTATCCGGAGCGAGGTACATCAAGTGAGGAGTTAGGGGTTCAGTGTCTTGCTCAAGGAGACCTCGACATACTGTACGCAGAACCGGGGGTCGATCCTGTAAAAAAAAAAGTAAGATGGATTCCCTTATCAGTCCCACAAGGGGAAATTTGGAATTATCTGCATTTGACCCATCCTATCGTATAGGAACAGCTAGCTGCCAACATGTGACACTCAGGGAGTAGTTAGGGGTTCAGTGTCTTGCTCAAGGACACCTCAACATGCTTTGTGCAGGACCGGGGATCAAACCTCCAACAATCTGATTGCTAGACGACCGCTCCACCCACTGAGCTACGTCGTCCCTCCTTATTGATTCTTGATCAAAGTGGTGTTAATAACTAGTAGGGCTAGTGACCAATATCTGAGTTTCATCTCAATTTAAAAGTAGACCATTTAGTGATGTCCAATTTTTTACAGCGGCCAAGCAGGCTTCCAGATTAGTCAGTTGAGTAGGATCGTTAATTTTTATACAGCCGAGTATATCATCTGCAAAGCAATGGAAATTAATTCCATGACTACGTATAATTTGGCAAGTGGTGAGATATAAAGAGCAAAGAGCTCAGGGCAAAGAACTGAGCCTTGGGGTACGCCATGTTTGACGTCAGAGAAGTTCGATGTGATGTCATTCGACTTGATGTCAGACACTGTGTCATAATAGACACAGTGTCTTCCTCCAGATAAACAGGAGTTAACCATATTTATTTTTTCTATCAATTAATATACAGTGGTTAATGGTGTCAAAGGCTGCACTGAGGTCCAGTAGAAAAAGCTCAGAGATAAAATCAGTCCATTGCAAGTAGAATCTCATTTACCACTCTAGTTAGAGCAGTTTCGGTGAAGTGACAGGCCCTAAAAGCTGATTGAAAAGGTTTATATAAGTAGTTTTCTTCTATGTGGGTCAAAACTTGAGGATACACATCTCTCTCCAATGTCTTGATGCATGCTCAATAATCCAGGTAGGGAAATCACAAAAGAGGTGAATCTGTTCAGCTGGATCAGAAGTTCATTTCAGAAACGTTTCGTCACTCACCAGGTGACTTCTTCAGTCTGAGCTGAAGGCAAACATCCCCCTCCTTATAAACAGTACCTTGATGCCACACAACAATAGGTTGGTTTCACATGCAAGTTGGGTGATCAACTGCACATTCAGTGACAAAGGGCACCATTTACAGAGGATTGGGGAATGTTTGCGATCACGGCAGTGTAAGACTCTCTCCAATCTTCTCCAATCTCTCTCCAATACCTAATAGAAGAATGGGAGATTATAGACTGGACAGTAGCTTTTAAGAGATTCTGGATCAAGGTGCGGTTTCTTAAGTAAAGGTGTGACCACTGCTGTCTTAAAACTGCTGGGAACAGTGCCAGTAGTAAGTG
This sequence comes from Regalecus glesne, assembly GCA_900302585.1. Taxonomy (NCBI): domain Eukaryota; kingdom Metazoa; phylum Chordata; class Actinopteri; order Lampriformes; family Regalecidae; genus Regalecus; species Regalecus glesne. Next base: position 18,351 of record OMLC01058029.1, read on the forward strand.
ATAGATTAACAATTTCTAGCATCGTCGATCCCCCAGGAAAAGCCAAAAGTCATGACAGTTGTCAATATCCCCTGAAGTGATAGATTCCTTATCACTGAAACGTGCTGCCAGTGGTGACTTTTTTCTTGAAAAGAACCTCTGCAGCGGCTCTTTTAATTTGAACACCCTTGCCAATGATCTGCCTTTAGATAGCCACCTTACTTCAGTGTGTTAAAGAAGGCGTTTGTTCTCTGCGCCCATCTCCTCACGAAGTTGCTCGAACAGACGTGAGTTAAGGGCATGTGCTTTGATGTGGTTAATAATTTTAATGACATCATTCAATACACTGTTTAGTTCAGGTGACATTTTTCCCCTAGCCACGTTTCCCTGTAAATGACAGTGCATTGACTCACATTCAGGTGCAACCTCCTTTACCTGAGAAGTTAAACCAGAAATCTGTCCGGTCATAGCAGCAACTCCATCCTTGCATATGCCCACACAAAAGGACCAATTTAGTTTTCCTGATATGTAATCATCCAGAGACTTGAATATTTCTGTGGCTGTGGTGTTGGTTGGGAGCAATAGTGCACTTAACATATACTCCTGCACATCCATCCATCCATCCATCGTCAACCGCTTATCCGAAATCGGTTCGCGGGGGAACTGGAGCCTATCTCAGTTCTCATTGGGCGAGAGGCGGGGTACACCCTGTATAGGTCGCCAGTCTATCACAGGGCAGAGCAGTTAGGGGAACAGTGTCTTGCTCAAGGACACCTCGACACGCTTCTCTGCAGGAACGGGGATCGAACCTGCAACCTTCTGATTGCCAGGCGACCGCTCTACCCACTGAGCCATGCCGCCCCTTATACTCCTGCACATCCTCCTG
>OMLC01058042.1:0-10101 GCA_900302585.1 Regalecus glesne
CTTCCTCTCTCTACCCCCCCTACACACACACACACACACACACACACACACACACACACACACACACACACACACACACACACACACACACACACACACAAGAAGGTTCCCACTGCTTTCCAAGGAGAGAACAGTCTCAAAATCAGAATCATCCTCTAAAATAATGGGTGCAGATCTAACTTGTGCTGACAAGTCACAGGCAAACATAAATCAATTAAGGCAAAAATATAGGAATTGACATGTTGGTTTAGATTAAGTGGGGTAAAAAACTCCAGCCATTTAATTAAAAGTATGCTAATGCACTCTGTTGCGAGGCCATCAAATTCAACTTAATGGAGAAAATCTTTCCGACTGCATTTCAATTACAGTTTTTCTGCCCATTTCTATCCAGTATGCCTGAACTGGAGAGAGACAGAGAAAGGAATTGTGTGTGTGTGTGTGTGTGTGTGTGTGTGTGTGTGTGTGTGTGTGTGTGAGAGAGAGAGAGAAGGAGATTCATTTATTGCTACATCCCATTAAAAACGAGAGTAAAATTATTGTATTTCTGTTCCTCGACACCACATTAATAATGCAATAAAATAACAATAGAAAGAGCAATAAAAACTATAATAAGATAAAATGCAACAGTAATATCCATCCATTCATCCATCCATCCATCAAATGCTTATCTGAAGTCAAGTTGTACAGTCATACTGTAGTCTATCTCAGCACTCATTGTATCAAAGGTGGAGAAATACCCGGGACAGGCAGGCCACCATTCCACTTTGCTAGAGGACATGTTTTCTGCCGGGGCCGGGGATCAAACCAACAATGTTCCAATTACTAGATGACCACCTTACCTCCTGAGCTATGCCACCCTACAATATGAATATAAATAATACAATCAATGTGCGACAGGGGCCGCAGTAGCTCAGTGGTAGAGTGCGGGCTTCTGGAACTGACAAGCCAGAGGTTGTGGGTTCGAACCCACCACGGGGTGTCAGGAAGGATATCCAGCCTTAATCACACAAGGTCCATCTAAGTCTGTGTCCACTCCCACAATGTGGGGCCTGATTGTGACAAGTAAAACAGACCTCTGTGCAGTGTACGTGTAGGCCCTGCCTTAATAACTGTACATGTAGTTGTTGGCGTGTTTGTGTTTGCCTAGCTACGTGTATGTGTGTGTCCATATATTTGTGTCACACATGGGCCGGTAGTTGTTCCAGGCTCATTGGTCATGGGCCTGGCAGAGCCTGAGCCTGGTTGCCTTCTTTTACCAGTTGCCTGGTAGAAGAAAGTGGGGGGCCATCTTCCGTTTCTCTAACACAACATTCTTCCTTGGCGTAATGACAATTGTTCTGGCTCTGGCAACAAAGATAAAGGATTAAATGAAAACATTATTATTAATAACAATGAAAGAAGCTTTAGTCCTGGTGGACCAATCCCTCTGATGATAGACCGGAGGGAAGAACGATGGCTTAGATAAATACTCATGTGCTTAAACAAGAGTTCTGAGCTTTCTCCAATCCTCTTGATTCGTGAGTGGGTAACTGAGATACAGGTCATTTATCCCACTGATGTGTGCCATTATAATTGTTTCTCCCTGTTTTTATCTAGATGCAAGTGCACATAAGTGTGTGTGGGGGGCATGTTTTATTGCTATGACAAAAGTGTAGAGTGTTCATATTTCAGCCCCTCTCCTTCCAGCTGTCGATCCCCCAGGCCCAATTAGAGAAAAGCGAATATCAGACTAGTCAGGGCTAAAAAAATGATCGATCATGCTGACCCCATGTCTAAAACATATATGTAACGTGTCAGCCTGTAAGCTGGGCTAATATATCAGCTAACATGTTTGTTGACCCTGACATTTACTGACGGCGAATCCCATGGTGACCAGTATGTTGTTGCGATGGTGATTTTAAAATGGTGAGAATGGCCAAAAAAAGCCACTTTAAAGTGAAAAGGCAATTTGTGGAATATCTGAAATAAACTGTAAAATATCTGTATTGATCCAGTCAGATTTTTAAAGGTTTATATCATAATCCAGGGGGTGGCATGGCTGAGTGGGTAGAGCAGTCGCCTGGCGATCGGAAGTGTACTTCAAGTCAGGTGTCATGAGTTTGATTCAGCTGTGATGCATCAGGAAAGGGCATATGGCCTGAATCCCCAATGCTCAGATAAATGTGAAGCACACATTTTAAAGTGCTTTGAGTGGTCGCTAGACAAGAAAAGCACTACTTAAAAATGAGTCCATTTGCCATTTATTTAGAGCACTTGTAATTCACTTTTGTCCTGTGTGGATAAAACTATGAACAAGGTTAAGATCTATGCAAATCAGCTCTAACCATGCTGCAGCTGCATTAAGGAAGTACAGCCATCTGAATCCCCATGCATCACTCTAATTAAAAATTCATACCTCTCATCTCCATATTCAAATCACCTGAGCGTTGACTGCAGTAAGTGGATGTAATGATAGATGAGAGGAAGAGTTTGAAAGAAAATGAAGAGCACACTGAGGGAGAGAGGTACAGAAAAAAAATGTTTCATTGTTTTGGGGTGACCCAGTGGCCCAGTTGTTAGTACTGCTACCTCACAGTAAGATGGTCCTGTGTTCGAATTCCATCCCGTGTTAGGATTAATACTCCTGCCTATGCCCCTGACCAAGGCAACAGGAATAAGACCTTGATGGGTTGAACACAGATAATACATTTTGTTGCAAGTACAATGACAAATAAATAAAGCGTCTTCTTCTTCTAGTTTCTTCTAACCAGTGTGAGAAGTTTCCTGTCGAACTATGAGAGTCATCTTGAGGTGGCAGGCATTTCTGAACCCAGCTGTAGTTAGTGGTTAGCCTGTGACAGTGTAGAGCTCTGCATTAACGCATAGTGCTGCTGGTTACTCACAGGACGCACTGTGCTGTCAGCGCTACACCACCAAAGTCATTATGGCTTCGGCTGGGCTGACAGCCTCCAACCTCTGCCCTATTAGCGAACATATTGGGTCTCTCTCTCTCTCTCTCTCTCTCTCTCTCTCTCTCTAAGTTGCAAGCGGCTGGAGGACAGGGAGCGTGGAGAAGGAATCAGAGAGACAAGGAGAAAGGAAGAAAGACAAAGATGGACTGGGAAGAAGAACAGAGGGTTAACAAGAGAAGTTTTGTTGAAGACTATGAATGGAGGATGATTCCACCTCACAGGCTGATAATCCATGTGTTAAGCCTATTGACTGGTTTCTTGCCTCCACTAATGTCTTACGTAGCTTAATGATTGTACCATACCACATCTGCAGAGCTGAATACTCAGTCAAGATGAGATGTAGGCCCAACACAAGAATTATCAGCATGCAAGATGAAATCATATCATACAAACAAAACCTTTATGACTCATCTTAGACCAGCGATGACATATTCAATGTGTGTGTGTTTGCTTTGTATATGTATGTACTTGTTAAATCACACGTCAGACAGCAGACCGCAAAAGGCTTCAGGATTAATAGAAGTGAATAGAGAGAGGGATTGAGAGCTGAAATAAGGAAGGCTGTAGTTGATTCGGTGGGTGACAAGCAGGAAGTGTTGTGTTGCTGTGTGAAGTAGCGGTTAGCACTGCAGACATTGAGGGCTATGGTAACTTGTGTGGTATTAACACAGGGACAGATTTACATCACTCATCCACCCCAGTCCAATAATAACAGCCCCCATCACACCTTTGCTAACCCTTTACCCCCCCACTCAGGCTACACTTAAGATATGTGTAAAGATGTCAACCAACTTTTCCAAAGACAAAGGACCTTCAACAGATCCTTGAAGCTTTTCAACATCTAACATCAATCCGGTGAAACCCTTCATTGAAGGACTGAATGAATACAGGCCAGAAACACACTTGACCAATAAAGCTGATTCTGATTGGGAGTACCAATACCACCCCCATGCATGAGAATTCTGAAGAGGACTTGAGGTTTAGCAGATCAGAATTTGGGGTACTTCTTGATAGTAGGACTGGGTGTCAAGAAATGAATGGGTATGGGGGCTAGGAAAGGCAGGCTTGGTTGATAACTGGCTAGGTTATCTGGCTGATAAGCAGAGAGGCCGGCTGTCAGCACCAGCCAGTAATTGTGGGTGGGTGATAGCTTCCCCCATGGATTCCCTATATGATCCGACAGCTGCAGGGCAGTGCAAGCAGTTTATACACAGTTGCCGTCATCAGCATCCAATCCTATAGACTGGACTACTCTAGACCTCTACATAAGGAGGCTGACAACAATATGAAGTTGTGTACGCCAAGGAAAGACAATAAAACAATAACCATATGGGAAGAGATTATAATTGTTACAGTTTATTTCTATAAAATTAATATGAATTTTAAAGCCTATGGATGAAATTATTTAAGCATATCTATCCAGACCGGTACAGATGAAATCAATACCAATACAATTGCTCTGCCCTTGCTTCAAAACTGTGAGATTAAATGGACTGGCTTCTTCAAAATGGCTGGCCTCATACAACTTGGACAAGGCCATTTTTTGCTAAACCATGGAAAAAAAATATCCCATCAGTCGATCCATAGTTGAGTGCTGTGCTTGGTAAAGTGTAGCCCCCCGGGGAGACTGAGCCCATGATCCAGAGGTGCTGTTGGCTGAAAGAGAATGCACATGTGCCACAGCCTCAAATCCCTGACATCAATAACCAGACTTAAATGTGTTTCAGTTTGCTTCACTCACAACGGCTTTTCAAAATTCTCTCTCCCTCACTCTCTCTTGCTTTCACTGCTTCCCTCCAGGACAAGGGCAGTGGACTATGTAGCACTTTATCAAGCCACCATTCTATCTCCCTCACATGCTGTATATCTCTCACTACCTCATTCTCTGCCCTCCTGTAAAAGCAAGGGGATTTGTGGCTAACCCCTGTTGTATTAGTGCCTGTTGACTCTGGGTGATCAGAGCACTTTATCTGGCCAATGGAAAAGCTGTGTTGTTCCCTGCCTGTCCCTTACCATACCCCCCTCTGACACACACACACACACACACAACTGAAAAAATAAAATTACACACAAACACCGACAAATGCAGATCACTGGTACCCTGAAGACCCCTCACACTGCGGGCAGACGTTCACAGGGTCTGCATGTCTGTGAAGCAGTGAGCGATCATGATGGACCCACGGTTTTCAGCAGGAGGCTGAGGAGTAGAAGAAGGGTCAGTTTGAACAGGACCAGAGATGCACTCTACTGGACCACATAGATGAGCTGCTGGCACTCTAATTGGCTGAAGTGCAAGAAGGGCACATAACACACTACAGCCATACTAGCACCGACCTTAAGGACAATAGAAGCTGAAGGAGCACAACATCAAAGCAGACAAGAATTAATGATAGCCATTACGGCTGCTAGCAACCACAAACTGTTAATTTCAAACCAGGTTCTTACAAGATGGGTAATTAAGGGCCAGGAGCACCAGGCTGCCTCTTCTGGCATGTAATATTTCTCCCTTGAGTGTAACTCATCTGACAGCAGGCTTCAGTGTTGGATCTCAACACCCCCCCACCCACTCTAATCTGTCTTGACTATAGCTTTAGGCTATTTGGCAAAAACATTTATGTTCATTTAGCTGAATGCCTTAAATTAGCCCACATCACACTGCTCTTGGCCTGACCTGCTTAATGTATCTCGACACTGGCGGTTCTCTAACAAGCTTCTGAGTGTGCACAGACGTGGCTTGTTTGATTTCCCACTTGATTTTCATGTCCAACAAGGGAGTTCAAAGTCTCATCCATTGGTAAAGATGAAAACAGTAAAGGGAGATCCCAGAAGGGAGTGTTGGAAGAGAGTAAAGGAGCAGGGTTTTTGTGTTGAACGTGGAAAGAATCTGTGTGGTCTGTGTAAAGAGGTGACGTTAATTGCCACCAATTCCTCTGCCTCCCTGTTTCTCCCCAAGTCTCTGGCTTCTCTCTCTTTCTTCACCACCCTTCCCCATGCATATGGTGTCTGGCAAGCCAATTTGCACAAAGTGCATCAAGGAATTTCTGTGTGCGATCAGATAATGAGCCACAGAGCCTGAGAGGCTGAGCTTTGTGTCAAGATAACGTCTGAATTTGGAGGGGGAAAAAATCTCATCACATTCGTTCTGCTTCTCACCTGGAAGCAAATTAAAAGCACAACCACAAGGGGCGTGGAGGCAACGCTGCAGATATCCATGTCTGCTTGCAGATCTGTATATTTGTTCACATTAAATATTGTAAGAGAGAGAAAGTAAAGATATCGAGGAAGATATGAGTTTAAAGAGAAGTGTTTAGGAAGTGAAACACATTGGAGAAATCCTGGAGCTGTGACTTTGACAAGCTCACGGCATTCACCCACTCTGACAGCCGGAGACGTGGTGAGAATGACGTTGGTGGGAGAGCAGGGCAGAATAAAGTCCATCTGACATGGTGATGAGCACTGACCTTTCAGAAATGAAAGGAGGAGGATGTAGATACCACACTCACACTGCTGTGGGGGATGTTTGGGTGACATCCATGGGAAAGAGGATAGGGTGCATGTATCTGTGTTTGCCTGTGCACATGTGCATACAGCCATGCACACAACGTGCATCTCTATCCATCTTTGTCAGCCAAAACCCGTCCCTTCATAATATGACAGGGATCCAGCATGGTAGACACACACCATGAAGAAGGAAATCTCTGAGCCTAGTTTAGGTCCCCTGGCTAAGGCTCCAATGGCAAGAGCTCCCTGCTCATCCAATGTACTAATTACTGGAGACGGCAAGTTTGAGAGAGAGAGAAAGAGAGAGAGAGAGAGAGCGAGAGAGAGAGAGCGAGAGAGCTATAGAGCGAGAGAGAGAGAGTTGTTCTCAGTCCAAGAGTATCCTCAAATCCCCCTCATCTAACTCATTCCTTCTCACTCCTTCCATGTTTGTCTACGGCCCTTGTCATTCTCCTTCCCCTCCATGTTCGTCTTTCTCCCTCTGGCTGATCCAGCTAGGAGAGATATAACAGCTAGTGACAGAAGTTAAGTGATTCCTAAACCTCCTATTTGTACAAAGACCCAGCAGCAAAACAGTGTCTCGCACATAGACAGTCATGCACATGTGTGCGCACACAAAAACACATTCGAAGGTTGTAAAATATACTGAAAAATGGAAGACAATGATTCTGTGGCTAATGGCTGAGATCATTGGCTGCCAGACAGCCTGGCTTGTCTAATCTGCCTGTGCCCACTGTGTGTGTGCGTGTGTATGCATCCATTTCTGTGTGTGTACACACGCAACTCCCACAGGGCGATGTGGTGTGTCTAGAGCAGTTGTTGGAGGGAAGACACATGCTTGCTTCCTACTAGCCTACTTTCTAACCTCTTGCTTACAGCTTGATGCTGCTGGCTAACCCTTGTGGTGAACAAGGAAGCAGCCTAGTGTGCAAGTCTTCCCCCACTAGTACATAGCCTCTCGTTCATTGAGATCTCTGTCAGACTTCCTTGTGGCCACACATGGTTACTGAGTGCCTTGCAGCACTCAGTTAAACTCGATAGGAGATCTAGGAGCTGCAGTGCTCCCCAGTAGCTGTTCATGGCCAACCACTGCCCTGCTGCCTTGTGGGATATCTATTGAGACTGGTCCTCCTGGATATAAGCCCTTGTCACCACAACCAGCCTGTCATGCCAAAGACAGTGCTACTGAGGACTGAACACCCCATGTGGCACTCTAAAAACCTTATGAGGTAGGTGTCCACCTCTGAGCATGGTGTTACACCATTGACAAGGAGGGATGTCATCATTGGACTCAAAATGCAAGAAAGTATGCAAGCAAGCATGTCCATACATCCTAGCCTGCCAGGGTTCCTTCAAAAGTCTTCTCTATTGAAAACAATTTCTTAAATTTCCATCGATGCTCGATATAAGTGTTCACTGAAAAGTCCATTTTTATGTGTCATGATTAGTCCCCACATTGTGGGGCTAAACATTGATTTAGCTGGAGCTTAGGGGATAAAGGCTGGATGGCCTTCCTGACACCTTATGGTGGGTTGAACCCGCAGTCCCTGGCCCATCAATTCCCAAAGTGCGTGCTCTACCACTGAGCTACCATGGCCTCCATAAAACTCAGTATGTCATTTGTTTTCACTCTTTCCCTTTCCATCTCCAATCCATCATTTTAATGTGCTGTAGATGTCAACACATCAAAGTTTCTCCTCCACACCGTCTTCTCCATCCTGACAGTCTAAGTGCAGACAGACCCCTTTGTCAGCAGTGCACGCTATTCAATAACATACACAGACAAAAACTAGAAAAACAACACTTTGTGAAGACCCTGGGGGTGGGGGCAAGGAGCCATCAGAGGTGTGAGGGATGGGCATATTGTCTCTGTAAAGATGTTGCTATGTTGTGTTTACTGAGCCACTCTTCTATGTCAGCAGTCATGATCAAAGACATGAATAGAGCTGACTGAGGAGAATCTGTCTACTCACACAGATCACAGGCCTGGCATGCTGGTCAAAGGAATCAACTATTGACAGAGGGTAGGCTTTGTTGTATTTGATGCAGTTAGCAAGCAAAGCAGAAACATCTACACATTATAGATCAAACAAATGTTAGAAAACATACCTGCATTCAAAACTTGGAAACTTGGTAGTGAGACCAGCTATGGTGTATGGTTTGGAGACAGTAACACTGACAAAAAGATAGGAACCATTGCTGGAGGTGACCGAGTCGAAGATGCTGAGATTTTCATTGGGAGTGCTGAAGAAAAATAGGATTAGGAAGTAGTATATAAGAGGGACAACTCAGGTTGGAAGGTTAGGTGACAAAGCAAGGGGCAAGACTGACTGAAATTGTTTGGACATGTGTGGAGGAGAGATTCTGGGTTTATTTGGGAAAGTATACTGAATATGGAGCTGCCAAGCAAAAGGAAAAGAAGACCAAAGAAGAGGCATATGGATGTGTTGAGGGAGGACATGCAGATGGCTGGTGTGACAGAAGATGATTCAGAGGACAGGAAGAGATGGAGATGGATGACCTGCTGTGGTGAACCCTTATGGGAGTAGCCAAAGGTAGTATTAGAGATTCAATACATGGACACAATTGTTTAAAATGAGATGTAAAGGTTGTCCATAAAGCTTGATAAACATTACTGTATGTACTTCTGTCTCTTTCTCACTGTTTTTCTTCTTCCTTTTCACCTTCTATACAGCCATTGTTGCCAATTTGTACACAGGCAGGGGTATTTTAAATCATTAATAAGGCTTTTATGGAGCCAGTCCAGGTGTTAAAAAGGTTATTTGTCTAACAGATAGAGAAGCTGTAGTGAATTAGTCAGTAAGATGGGGTCCATGGCACTGTTAAGAACCTTGCTGCTCCTCTAGTAAAATCACTGCCGTCCTATCCCTCACAGCTCACAACAATTACGGCTAGTCTCAAATTCACACACACACACGCACACACACACACATAGATTTGACTAATGCGGGCCATCCGTTGTTTTTAGACCAACTATGATCAGATATGTGGTATATTCCCTGCCTTCCTTGAAGCAACCCAGACCACAGTCTATACCATCTGTTTATCTGGTAACAAAGACAGGGAGAAACAAACAGATTACTGAGGGGAAGGAGAAGAGAAAGCTCACATCATTAGTGTTTTATTAGACACAAGCCTTTAATGTCATTGTTCTAGGTTGTTGAATATTAATGACCCCTCACTGTGTTCTAGAAAGCAATCTGACTGTGCATCAGATACAGGAGATGGCAAGAGGAGGAGGAGGCAGATTGGGGAGGAGATATGGGCATATGCAAGAGATGAGAGAGGGAGTGATAAAGAGAGGTGTTTTCATTTTTATATTGATCTTACTTGTTGACTTTAACCTTCTTCATGTACTCCGTCTGATGGAGTATCTCACTAAACACGGCCTTGAGGTAGCAAGGAACCAGCAACAAACCACCCAAGTCAAATTCAGTGCATATGCGAAGAGTACAAAAGTCCAGTAGACAAGAGGAACTCTCTCTCTCTCTCTCTCTCTCTCTCTCTCTCTCTCTCTCTCTCTCTCTCTCTCTCTCTCTCTCACTCTCTCTCTCTCTCTCTCTCTGTTTGTGTGAGCGTGTCTGTCTTCCTCTGATGTGTGTCATCTGTGTTTGCATCTTTTTGTCTT
>OMLC01058056.1:0-10627 GCA_900302585.1 Regalecus glesne
GTGTGGGTGTGTGTGTGTGTGTGTGTGTGTGTGTGTGTGTGTGTGTGTGTGTGTGTGAGTGTGTGTGTGTGTGTGTGTGTGCGTGTGTGTGTGTGTGTGTGTGTCTTACATGCTAAGAATGTATTAAGGTTCTGGACATAGTAGTCCCAGCTCTCTGTATTGGAGATGGAGAAGCTGATGTCCAGCTGGTCTCCCTTTGGACGAATCATCATCCCTGAAACAACAAACTTAATGTTCACCACCCAATCAGCAGCTAAAAAGAAACAAACTACACATTCACCAAAACTTGCTCCCGATCAATAATTTTGTCTGAAATTTGTCAATAATCAAAACACAGAGTTGAATTCAGTATCTGATTCCTGAAATGTTTTTCAACACCCAAGTTAATTCTTCCACTCTTCTTTTTTAGCCCCTTTTCCCCCACCTGAATTCCCTGAGTTGCCTTTTGCTGTCGCTTTTTGATACCCCTCTAGAGCATTGACGGGAATAAGAAACCCGTAGCACGTGTCTCCTCCAAGTCACATGACCACTAGCCCTCGCTATTCAAAAGATCACGGTCTCGTGGGGAAAGCACAGTGCTTACCCGTCAGAGGAGAATGAAGCAGAGTACTTTCCCTTCACTTAACCAAGAGGCCTGGACGACCCAGAGGGGGACACTAGTGAACCCAGAATACTTTATCCAACCTAACCCTTATACCCATGTGAGGCTTAGCCAGTTATGACTCACTAACTATGGACCTCTGGCCGTGGTTGGAAACGGTGCAGCTGGGATTCCAACACCCAATTGCATGATACAGAGATGCGCTTAACATCGCCTTAACCCCTATTCGACCGGAAGCCCCAATTCTTCCACGTTTCTCTAATATTTAAGGATTCCCTTATTAGTCCCGCAAGGGGAAATTTGGATTTCTCTGCATTTCTCTGCACTGTTTACACAACTTGTTCAGAAATTGATGGTGGAAAAAGTGGAAGAATATTCAGCCAAGATAAGGTCTTAAAAAGACCAGATAAGGGCAAATAATTCTCAGTTTGGTGGGCAACAAAAATCTTTGTAAGAATATGAACAACTGACCTGGAAATGTCTTTACATCAAGACATGCTAACAGCAGGAATGTTGCTCTAATGTCAGGCTAATGTTAATTAGTCTTAATTTCAGTTCTTCTGAACCACTGACAGCACTCCTGTGTTTGTTTAGATATTGATTTCAAGATACATTCCAAGGTGAATAAAATGATGGATTATTTATATTAATTTCAGTGTACATTTTATATCCTCCAGTGTTCAAACTAGCTTGGAAAATATTAATTGCAAGTAAAACACTTTCAAAAACACAAGATTATGAAAGATAAGAGTGAATATAAACTGAAAATTAAACATGACAGAAACACACCAAGGTTTAAAAATAAAAACAACCACAATCAGTCTAAAAAAATGCTTGCCTAAAAAGATGTGGATTGTATAACAGCTGCTTGAAACAATCTGAAGATTCTGCAAATCTAATGGATTTGGAGAGTTTATTCAAGAGGGCTTGGGCTAAAAGTACAAAGATGCAGTCACCTTTTGTTTTACAGTTGCAGTGGGGGAAGGATAAAAGACAGAGTTCTGAGGTTTCTGAATAAACCTATTGTCCATTTGAACAAATTCACCTTATTATGATTCCCTTACCTGGATTATTGAGCATGCATCAAGACATTTGAAGATTACAATGGTAGGGAAAGCAAATGAGGAATGATATGATCAGAATTATAATTGGGTGAAAGATCATGTCTTGCTTTAAATCTAATCAATAAGATCTTGTAGGTTATTCTGATGGTGACAAAAGACAGGAGGTGCAGCTGGAGGTGGCAGAGTTGAAGATGCCAAGATTTCATTGGGGGTGACATAGGAGGACAGGCTTAGGAACGAGTATATTAGAGGGGCAGCTCCGGTTGGACCAATTCCAGACAAAGCAAGAGAGGGAAGATTGAGATGGTTTGGACAAGTGCAGAGGAGAGATGCTGGGAGGCTGGGAGTGAGATGCTGAATATAGAGCTGTCAGGCAAGAGGAAAAGAGGAAGAACAAAGAGGAGGTTTATAGATATGTTGAGGAAGGATGGGCAGGTGGCTGGTGTGACAGAGGGAGATGTAGAGGATTGAAAGAGATGGTGATGGATGATCTGCTGTGGCGACCCTTAACAGCAGGATCTGAAAGTAGCAGTTGTTGAAGTTGGTGAAGTTCAATATATTTTTTTCTGTTTTTCTTATTATAATAATAATAATAATAATCCCCTTATCAGTCCCGCAAGGGGAAATTTGGATTTCTCTGCATTTTCTCTGCAGGTTTCGGCACTCACCGGGTGACTTCTTCAGTCTGAGCTGAAAACAAACAATCCCCTTCTTATAAACAGTACCTTGATGCCGCACAACAATAGGTTTGTTTTCAGCTCAGACTGAAGAAGTGACCTGGTGAGTGACGAAACATTTCTTAATAAACTTCTGATCCAGTTGAACTGATTCACCTCTTTTTGTGATTTCAATACCTGGATTATTGAGCATGCATCAAGACAAATAAAGAGTAAAGTGAGCAAGAAAATAAATGACAGCTATCCATCTCAAAAAACTGGGAGTGAAAGTTAATGTCATTATCATGTTGTTGTCCTTTAGTCTTTGTAAGATGAGGGTGACCAAAAAGGTCAACATGTGTATTCATTTATTGAAAAACAAATCAGGAATAAGAGAAAACAGATATATGGCTAGATATTTCTGGATGTGTAGTAACTATTAGTTCAATAAGTTCACTGTTTAATGATGTGTGCGTTTGTGTACCTGGAGTGGACAAGCGATCCTGCCAGGTAGGCTTGTAGTCATCCAGTGTCAGCAGCATCACGTACATGGTCAAAACAAACATCCCCGCCAGGAACAGGTAGAAGATAACATAAAACAACAAGATAAGACCTGGAGAGAAAGGAAGAGATGTAGCATCATAAATACAAGACAACCCAACCTTCACAAACACAGCTTGTTGAGTAAAAGTTAATTAAATTCTTCACAAAATAAGACAAAATAAATGATTGTTGACTTTAGAAAGATCAAAGAGAATCACAACGTTATTTCTACCAATAATTAATCCATTGAAATTGTGGAGTTTTAGATTTTTCATTTTAAACATCGCAGATACCCTCACATGGTCTCTCGACGCCAATTGCATCAAGAACACAGTATTTTCTGAGTACCAAACACTTCTGAACTCTTAGTTTATTATCATTGAAAATGTAATGAGAGGCTGTATCACATTATGATTTGGCAACCTGACTGACAGCTGAGGACCGCAGACTGCAAAAAAGGACTGAAAAGAAAGTAGCAAAAACCATTGGCATTGGACTACCACATGTTCATAATATTCATAGCACTGACGGTAAAAGAAATGCCCAAAATATAATAAGGACACCAGCCACACTGGTTATATTCTGTTCTCACTGCTTCCATTAAAAAAAAAACATTACATAATTCTATCTATCTTATCAGTGGTCACTCAAAGCAAGTACAATTGTCCACTTTGTTGGATTGTCTACTTTTGAGTCTTCAGAGGGCTCTAAAGGTTGATCCATGACTCGCATTCATTGGTGTGTGGACAGGCAAAAGGGGTTGTGGTGGTAAATAAATGGTAGTTGATTATTTTGCTCCCTCTCTTTGTAGTGCTGTCACATTTTCTCTTTGAAACACTTGAGTCCCATTTTATGACATCCAGTTCCTTCCTACAGGGATTTTTTCCAGGAGTGCCCATCCTATGCATTGTGTTCCCAGTTGCTCGACATGATGGTGGGTTTTTTCAGACTGGTCTTGATGTTGTATTTGAAATGTTTATTTTTCCAGCTGAGAGTTAACTGGCCATTTTTCTGCTAGTACAAAATCCGTTTGGGGGAGACATGACTTGGACATGCAGATGACATGGCCTGTCCATTGCAGACAGGGCTGCATTATTGGGATGGTGATGCTTGTTATCACAAAAAAGTGGTGAATCATTTCAACTGGATCAGAAGTTTATCAAGAAACGTTTCGTCACTCACCAGGTGACTTCTTCAATCTGAGCTGAAAACAAACATTCCTCTCCTTATAAACAGTACATTGATACCACACAACAATAGGCTGGGTTCATATGAGAGTTGGGTGATCAACTGCACATTCAGTGGCAATGGGCACCATTCACAGAGGATTGGGGAATATTTGCAATCACGGTATTGTAAGACGGAGTCCTGACCTGATGTGTTGGCTCTCCTATGCTGCGCCATCCTCTTAGCCAGCGTCTGTTTGGTCTCCCCGATGTACAAGTCACTGCAGTCCTCCTGGCATTTAACAGCGTACACTACGTTACTCTGTTTGTGCCGGGGGACCCGGTCCTTGGGGTGGACCAACTTTTGCCACAGTGTGTTCAGGGGCTTGAAAGCAAACTCCTAATGGGCCCAAGAGTACATCTGTCATCATTTTCCATGCTGTGATTGCAAACATTCCCCAATCCTCTGTGAACAGTACTCATTACCACTGAATGTGAAGTCAATGACCAAACTTGCATATGAAACTTGCTTTTGTTGTTTGGCATTGTTTATTAGGGTGGGGATGCTTACAGTCAG
Organism: Regalecus glesne; assembly: GCA_900302585.1. Lineage (NCBI taxonomy): Eukaryota > Metazoa > Chordata > Actinopteri > Lampriformes > Regalecidae > Regalecus > Regalecus glesne. The sequence goes on from OMLC01058056.1 coordinate 4,608, forward strand.
CTCAGACTGAAGATGATATCGGTTTGAGTGAAGAAGCATTTCGGAATAAACTTCTTTTCCAGTCGATTCAGCGTTTTTTGGGATTCCCATACCTGGTTATTAGGCATGCATCAAGACAGCCTGTCCAGGGGGATTCTCTGCCTTCCACCCAATGAGTGCTGGGATAGTCTCCAGCCCATAACCCAACTTTGGATCAGCAGTTGATGAGTGTGAATGAATGAATGTCTCACTTTTACATGTTCTCATAGCTTCACGCTAAAATATAGGGGAAGCTGTTCATGTACACATTACAATTATACAGTGCACAATATATATTGATATTAATACATTTTCTAATTAATTACATTCAATGCCTATCTGCTGACTCACTGCCAGTCAAGCAGTTGTGTTTTTCATGGGCGACGTCTTAGAATGACAGGTGGTTACACATAGCAACCATTAGTCTCCTCCATCCTGGTACCAGGTTTGCAGTCAAAGTTCACCAAAGTTGAACCCCATATGACGTAAAGATGTGAGTTTTCTTCGCCACCAGAAGCAAATGTATAATTTGCCCCTTCACTCGCACAGAATGGAAGTGAGGAGGGGGGGGGTATTCACCAGTTTTGTCGTGCTTGCACACTAACAATAATATTCTTGCATCTTGACTGACCATCCCCGATGGATGGGGTAACAGCAATTCCGTTCCAGAGATTAGCCGTGTCATAAAAGTACCGTGAGTAAAACAAGGCTAAGCTTATAGCTAGCTAGCTAGCGTGTCACCTGTCTAACATCATCTGTTGCCCTCTGTGTCTCCACACATCAGTTTCAAGCAAGTCGGACAGCTCTTTGCGACACATAGCCCGCGGCAGCAGGTGAGCACGGCATGTGAAAACTACGTGCTATTTGAGCATCAGCATCAAGTGGCTAGCAACAGCATTTACGAGGCGCAGACTGAAGAAGTAAACCGGAGCTTAAATTATATGCTAGGCTACATCCTCAGTTAAAACTGCTATAATTTGCGTTTTCAAAACAGCCCCACTGATAGAGGTTACTTGTTACTGTTTAATGGTATGTTAAAATGCAAGTCCACACCTATTTGAAATGATAGGCATATTCTACGTTTCATTACAAAAGCATTTGAATCCACTCAGGATCATCTGCCAACAATAAGACTGTCATTATTTGCATATGTGGGCCGTGGTGGCTCAGTGGTAGAGAGAACTGACGAGGCAGACATCACTATGGAGCATCAGTAAGGGCATCTGAGCCAAATCCCCCGTGATCCATCTAAGTCCGTGTCCACCCCCACAACACGGGGACTAATCGTAGCACATTAGAGCCAATTTCTCATTACGAGCAATTATGACAAATCTAGTGGGCTATGTCTCGTAATTGCATCACCCTCCCCCATAAACTTAAATAATTGTAGGATATATTATACATATGTAATCAACCCATCCCTCTCCTCCCAGGGGCTCCCAGCCAAAAAAGGGGTGGGTAAGAGTGAACAGGAACAGCATATTGAAGCAACGCAGACATATTCTCCTAAACGAACACAATTAGACGTGCATTTTGTAAGTCGTTGAACCCTTTCACAGGTTCAATTGCGAACACATTAACGCCACAACCTGATTCCATGTCCTACAGACACAAATTCAAACACGTGCACGCACATGTAGTGATGTGTCCAGTGCAGACGGCATACCGAGCCTCAGACAGACCACAGGGATTAGAGAGAACTGTCTGTGACACATGATTATGCACACATCTGCACACATGCATGCACATAGAGGCACATGCAACCCCTACAGTTCATCGTATTTATCCTCCATGTTCCTCCATTTGCTGCTTATTCTGCTTTTGTCCTGATTTTGCTCTACAAAGGGGGACAAAAAGCATCGGAGGCAAACAACAAACAAAAAAAAAAACACTCAACAAATATGGACAAACAGAAAATCAACAGTGGCCAATAGAAGTCTTTAAAAGAAACAATAATCAAGATTGTCAATAGTAATAGAGCATACTGTACCCCTCCTTCCCTTCCTCTCTTTCTCTCTCATGGACATTCTTATGTCAGGTGATTAACACTGAATGAAAACACCCATTTGCAGGCCAAAACCAAGTTATGACGTTTGCACGTAATTATCTATAATCAATGTCATTAAGCATTCATGTGCTGCTTTTATCCTTATGCCAACACACACCAATATCCTTTGCTAAATCCATTCAGTTGAAAAGACTAGATTTGGCAATCTGGACTAAGACAAATGCAATATTTCAATCACACTGGTCCTATACATTCTATACATTTGCAAATAATTATAACTGCTTTGATAGCATGATAAAATACCTTATCTTAAGTGCCTTTCCTACGATACCTTGAAAATGCCAAATGAACCTCCAGTCGAGGCTTTAATATGCAGCAAAGATCGAAATGTGTTGACATGGCAACATATGTCCTGTCTGATCTCCGCCTTTGTTGTTCCAAAATTTGCTGCAGGGCTGTTAGACAACCAGAAAATATTCAGGTGAGGCTCTCCAAACCGTCATCCAGACAGCCGTGTAGACTACAGCAGCAATATAGTTACACAATCACCGTCTACGGGAATGAATCAGCTGAAAGCCTCATAATGTGAAAATACTCCATGGTTACAGAAGTCGTGGTGATTATTACCATGGCGATTATGACCTGCAAGAACAAAAGCAGTCTGTAATCAGTTGATGATCTCCCCTCCTTACTTCTTTCCTCAAATTTCACTCTCATCTGTCTACCCCCCTCTCTCTCTTTCTTCCACCCTCATCATATCATCTAGACCTTTGTGGTTAACCTGGACCATCAGGAGAACATGACAAAGTAAAAGAGCTCCAGCTTCTCCACATGTGGTTACACTCCTTTTTCTGCCCCTAGTCCCTATATCATTACACCTCATTAATCCACACTATCATCTCCCCCTAGCAGTGTGCCCCGTTGTGCCATTGAAAGGTGTACTTGGTTTTCAAGATAATTACCCCCCAAAAAAGCTGAATATAACATGGTCTTGGCTTTTAAACTGTTTGATGTTAATATCCAATTTAGCTTCCTTGTGGTGATGCGCAGGTGACCCACAATCCGCACGTCCGGTGGATTCAGGGAAGCTCTCTAGAAAATATCCCAGGCTCGGGCAGGTGGTTCAAAAAGTGACGAAGCGGTAGTCTGAGTGAGTTATAAGTAACTTACAGAAACCTTACATGCAATAGGCTACGGTATAAATTACTAGCCCCCCTCCCCTCCCCCCTTCAGACACACACAGCACACATGCAAGCTGCTTTTGTCATCAATTTGGGACTGCGGTTTTGGTCAATGCATGGGTTTTAGAGTGCTGATGCTTCATCTATGGTGGTTTTTTTCCCCCCTGCAAGCAGTATCTGTAGCTTTTGTGTACACAGGCAAAACTATTTTGGGTGGTTAGAAAGAAGAGGCTTATGTAAGAAGGAGAGAGACAGACTTCATGTCTTTAATGATGGGTTATCTTTTCTTTTTTGCTGCTATTCACAGTAAAGAATAAAGGTTGTAAAAAAATGTGGTTTTGTTTATTCAGTAGTGTAAAGCCAGATGCTATTAGGCTAAGATGCAGTAGGTTATAACTTGCTATCACTGTATTACACTGGACATCAGCCCAAAGAGTAACTTTAGTCTCTAGGTGCTGTGGTGTAGTCTCTTTTTCTTTTTCTTTTAGAGACAGCATAGCTCAGGAGGTAGGGGAGTCATCTGGTAATTGGAGATTGGTGTTTCGATCCCTGGCCCCTGGAGAAAGTGTGTCAAGGTCTCCTTGAACAAGACACTGAACGCCTAATGTTCCTCAAACACTTCATGGTGGCCATGCTCACTGCTCCTATACAATACGTGTTAAATACAGAATAACCTCCTCTGGACTGTTTCATGTGGTAAATGAAACAGTCTAATCTAAAATGAAATGGAGTGACACTGCTCACACTGCTGTAGCCTAGCCTCGATTTGCAGGTTCAGGTGGTTACTGAAGGTATATCCACGTGGGTTGGCCAATGCGGATTGATGCTCATAAGGGGTCGGGTGGGTGTGGATATTTAAAATAACTGATTCGCACTCGGGCTTAAAGGTCTGTTGTTGAACAACTGTAATGAAAGTGGGTCCAGAGCGACTGTATTAGATTGTAAATGTAGTTTGAAGAAACCGAAATAGTGAACTGACAGTAAGTCTAACAAATATGCTAAGGGAAGTGATACTGCAGTCTAATGATGCCCCATGTATATAATACTTATCATGTTTGTTTGGCTTGAACGGACCGGTTGGTAAGCCCTACAAATCTGAATGTCCCTCATTAACTGACTGACTGACCACATGATCTGACTAAGGGATCATGGTTAATGTGAATGACCGGGTGGTCACTTTGACATGATCGGACTGCTGGATCAGGTGACAAGAACTGTTTGACCTGTATTTGCCAATGATTTCGGTCTCAGTTAAATCAACAAGTGATATTCCCCTGCTGAATATCCACTCACGAGTACGCCTGGCATGGTGAGCCTTCGCCTTGGCCACCATCTCTGCTGGTGTGATCACTGGAAAGTCTGAGCGTCAGCTACCCCTAACTCTCTGAAGACACCAAAAATGTTGATTCTAATTGTGTGCGGCTATTACTGCTGGTGTTTTACAATGAAGCTAAAATGCATAGAAAGGGACCAATTTCACGCCAAATTTATTCATATTACTTGTGGAAAAATGTGTAAATAATTAAAATCTGAATATCTGAATCTGAATAATTAAAATCTGGTGCACTGAGACACCTTGGGAGCCCAGTTAGGGGTGTATTTCTACCCTTGGGGGTGCTTTAAGAGTTATAATTTCTTTTTGTCTTATTTGTTCGGGTTTAGTCACCACAAAATCAATGCAGTCTTTTATTGAATTCACCTGTCAATACAGACCGAGTCTTGGAAAGACAAGATATCTGCAGATAGAAACCAATTAAAAAGTGGGAGTTAACAGATAATTAGAGCAGTTATATTTTAAATTAAGTTGTGGGAAGGAAAGACCACTGAAGGAGCTCTCCATTGCAATAAGGGAGTCCTGTAAGCGTAGAGATCTGTTGTCCATCATGGATGAAAGCTTAGCCATCATACTCTTTGCTCCCACCACCCCCATGCTGTTGAGGGGGAATCCAAGGATAGATCTAGCTCCCCTGATCCGTTTATTAAGTCTCGTCCTATCCACATATGAGATCCTCCTGCCCTAGCTGTCCACTCCATAGAAGACGGCTGGTACCACCATCATGTCACAAAATATCTTGAGGAGTATCTCCTGCACTCCCAAAGACCAGTCTCCTCAGCAGATACAGTCTGCTCTGGCCCTTCTCATAAAGTACGTTTGAGTGGTCAGTCGAGCCCAGTTTGAGCATGAGGGGTTGACTGTGGGGTGGATGTTGAAGAAAAGGAGATGAGGGTGGGGCAGTGTACGGAACGTGTGGATGAGGGGGTCGCAGACGTGAGGAATGGGCTGGGGGAGGGGCAGGCATCTGATCAAACCTATTGATGACAAGGTTCGGATTGTTCACCCACTTTTGATGCCCCAGAGCCTGGGACTTTGATTCCATGTGACCCCAAGATGGTTTTCAAGCCTTTCCATAGTCTTCTGATGTTGATCTGCTGCAGCTGCTCCTCCATCTTCCTCCTGTAGCTGTTCTTGGCCTCTCTAATATTTCTCCTCAGTACCCTCTGCACAATCCGCTCATTCTTATTTCCTGACATAAAGACCCTGTTTTTCCCTTTAAGGAGCAACTTTACATATATAAGGATTAATCCACGGTTTGTTTTTTGAGAAACACTGTACAGTTCTGGTGAGTACAGAGTTTTCCACACAAAAGTTATTATAGTCTGTGATACAGTCAGTGAGACTGTCAATGTCCTCCCAAGAGTCAGATAGTACCTTCCACACATTTGTCTAAAACAGTCCGTCAGAGCCTTGTCAGTTACGTGTGTACAAGAGGCTTGTAGAAAGGCAGATGAACCAGGCTGTGGTCAGAACTACT
>OMLC01058068.1:0-10414 GCA_900302585.1 Regalecus glesne
GTAGATTATATAAGGGATGTGTCAGAAGTGTTCTGGGATATGGGGCGGAAAATTGGAGTGTGGGTGTGAAAGAATTGAATAAACTGGTTTCGACAGAGAGGAAGATGCTGAGGATGATGTGTGGAGTTACATTGAGGGACAGGATTAGTAGCTCGGAGGTTGCAGAAAGGGTGGGTGTAGAGTCGATAGAAGAGTGGTTAAGGAGACAGCGTTTGAGGTGGTTTGGGCATGTGTTGAGAAGAGGTGAGGATACAGAAGTGGGTAGAGTCTTAACAATGGAAGTGGCAGGAACGCGAGGGAGGGGACGACCAGCGAGGCGATGGAAGGATGTGGTTGAGAATGACATGAGGGTGATGGGGTTGGAGAAGGGGATGGCAAGCGATAGAGAGACTTGGAGGAGACGAATCCATGGGGAAAACGGCCGGAATACAAATCCTGTTTGTTGTTGTTGTTGTTGCCAATTGGTCATGAATCAATGACAGATTTGGTGAAAATGTGTGAACATCTTTAATTCCATCAATTCTGTTGTAGCAGTGTGTAAGGTGGAAAGTTGTACTTACATTGCTGAACTCTCTTTACCCCATCTCTGCAGTCGACTAAGGCATGAGATACAAAAGGATAATATCTGGAAAGCGTTGTGCATTCCAGATATTTAATCTCGCCCACTTTCACAAATTCAACTCTGTAGGGAGGTTTCACCCCCGGAATTTCCCTAGTGTTAATCTCACAGAAGTTATCTGCACAAAAGAAAGTAAGAATAAATCTCAGGATCGCTCTCTGATCCTCTTGACAAATATGTGTGTGGGTTTACAAATGAAATCATAATGACTTGGTTAAAATTCATATTACCTTCACACGAGGGGATCTCCGACCATGTCCCATCACTTCGACAGATCACTTTTGCTTTGCCGACAAGTTTGTGAAAGCGATTGCATTGGTAATTTACGTGCATTCTTTCAATTCTTGAATCTCCATTTGGAATTAATGGCACAAGTCCACAATTCTGAACTAAAGTAGTTAAAAAAATAAAAATTAAAACATGCATTTGGTCACATTTTCCCTGGAAACTTTTGGATTCATTTTAAAAGAAGCGCATTTATACCTGTTTTTAGTTTATCATCATTAATTTGGTTGTTGCATCCTTTTAATCTTGATTATTGTGATAAGTAGTCAAGTTTATTTGTGTAGTCAAGACTCACAAATAAGTCCCAAGACTTCATAATCAGTGCAACATCCCAAACTCCCTGTACTAGACCCCTGAGTCATAGGAGGAAAACCTCCACAAGAAAAACTTTATTTTTTTTAAAAAAAGTGATAAGAACAGAGGAGGGATCTGTCTCCCAGGATGGACAGACATCTAGTATAGGTGTTGAATGGAGAGAAAAACGTTACGGTCCTAAAATGTACAGCCAGCGATTGTGCACAGAGAGTGGATTTAGAATCACCAGTGGAAGTTTACTTCATACACTCAGCCTGAAACCTCAATCCAAATTATATGTGACCCTCCACTGTTCATTCAGTTATACATCTATTGAAAGATACCTCTATTAGAGGCCTGGTCCAGATGCTCATCTAAAATAATTGGGCCCAAAATCCTATTAATTGCTGCTACTTTACGGTAAATTTGATCATCTCAGCATTGACAGACAGTGAAATTTGGCCCTAGTGATAAATGGTAAATGGACTGATTCTGATATAGCAATTTTCTAGTCCAATAACCACTCAAAGCGCTTTACAATGAATACTTGACATTTACTGAGCTACGCGGCGGGATACGAACCCGCAACGACTGATTCTCAAGTGAGCGCTCAGAGGCTCATCGCAGATGTTGGGCTAATCTGCCATATAAATTAGCCCAACATCTGTGTTATCCTTACAATGAGCTAACGGTTTTAAAAGGAAATACAATCACATCTCAAATCCAAATATAACATGTCTTGATACATGCTCAGTAATCCAGGTATGGAAATTACAAAAAGAGGTGAATCAGTTCAACTGGATCAGAAGTTTATTCAGAAACGTTTCATCCCTCAAACAGGTGACTTCTTCAGTCTGAGATGACTGCAGCACCCCTCCCCCCCATTACAAACAGTACATAGATACCACACAGCAATAGGCTGGGTTCTTCTAACCCAGTTGAACTGATTCACTTTTTTTGTGTGCAAATCTAACAGTTTTTCAAATACTCTATCCTCCAACCCAACCAACACTCAATGTCATTGACTGACCGTGAAATCACATGAGGGGATGTGATGTCAACAGAGAGACGAGTCATAGAAATTACCTGGAACGATCCTGTGCTCACTCACAGTGGGATCCGTCGGAGAAACAGAAGGAACATCTGTGCAATGCAGATGACATGACCGTAAGCAGAGGGTTGAGTTAGTGAGAGCCGGGTCAGGGGAAGTGCAGAAAGCCTTCACCGACATGTGTTTAACTCAATAATGCGAAGGCCCGTTGTGACTTTTAATCTTGTGAAATGACTAAAAAACAAGAACTCCCAATAAACCTCCTAAACCATAAGTCCCATACCAAATCAAAATGAAGAACATTATCTCCATCTCTACCCACAGGTTGTGTTAGTACTTGAAAATGCAAAACTACCACCTCCCCCGTCGTCTAGTGGGCGCTCTACAGATGGACGAAGAACAACAGGTTTTCTTGCTTCCCCTGAAAAAGACAGCATGACACGAAAAATCTAATATCCAATTGCAACATTGGTATTTATCTATTGAGAAAAATACATCATTGATAGTCAATTTATAAACTGCTCAGTTTATCAATCTCAAAACACTGAAGATACCATCAGCCAAAGTCTCATGGCTTTGCTAAGCAGACATAACTTCACTGCTCTCCACTCCATAATGTCTTATTTAGTGGTGAATCATTTGGTCATGGAAAAAAAAGCCTAAGATGTTGCCTATTTGATTTCATTAGCTGTCTAATTCCATCACTTGATAAGAGTGACAATTTAGCCTTAGCTTAGCAAGGTACCATGGGTTCGATCCTCCCTCAGGAGTCAGGAATGGCATGTAGCCTTGAACCACCATCCGGGTCCGTGTCCATCACAACAACATGGGGGACTAATCTTGACATGAAAAAAATGGACCTTTATTCATGCGTGGCATATCATTATCTACTTACTGCATGGCAGGACTCCGATCCAGTTACCAGAGCTGCAGTAGATGAGACCCACTATAGATGGTCCTTCTAAAGCATACCCCTCATGACATTTATAAGACATCTGAGAGCCCACAGCATATAGGCTCTGATAGTCCCCGATTATTACTGCATGGTCAATTTTTAGGGGCACTGTACAAGCCTTTACATCTCCTGTAAAAAAGAAAAGGTATCATGCTATGAGAGGAGATGCAAAGATGAAGGGCTGTGGCTTTTGAAGTTTACACAAATTCTAACTGGGATCACAAAACGTAGCAGTTCAGTTGAAAATCAAAGCTTGATGGTTATTTGAACAACCACAGAGCAGGGTTATGGAAGAAAAGTACAAAGAGGTGCCATATAGAACACGTGTTTTTATGTCTACCATCAGTCAAGGCCACTGAAAACTTTATGTTAGAACAATCTCATGAATCTGGATGTGTCCATATGTTTTTGGGAATAAGATTGACTTACTCTCACAGACTGGAACTTCTGTCCATTTTCCATTTCTGCATTGAGCAGTGTTCTCCCTGTTTTTGATCATATATCCTTCATTACAAGTAATGGTAATTCTTTTATATTCGTTGAACCAGCCTTCAGAGTTTCCTGATAACTCTGCATTAGCAACATCCAATGGAAGGCAGGCCTTTTCATCTAGGAGACAAGGAAACAGATGATGAAGCCACACAATGTTAAACCGGTGTTTTCCGCAGCCATCCCATAGCTCTACAAGCTGTTTATAAAAGATTCTTTGTTAACTGCCAGTCTTAACACAACTATCAGAAAATTTGATGTCAACTGCTCACAGTAATTATTTCCTCATATAATTATCTCAAATTGTCTTGTGTTTCTTTATAGAGCTTTATAAAACATACAGGCTCAAGCACATACATTTACAATTCAATTTACACAAAAGCAATTCACATCATGGAAGTAGGAAAACAATACACAATATATAGTAAAGTATAACCCAAATTCAAATTCCATTAGGCTTCATCCTGTGTCTATTCTCTCTTAATACGGTCTGTGAAAGGCCCCCGGATCTTACAAAATTTGCGGTGGTTAAACAAATCACCAAGACTGCTTTTTCCACTTATGTGACATGGCAAAAATTCAACCTTGCAATTTTAAAAATTTGTGATTATTGGCTACACAAATACAATTGACTTGACTTGACTACTTAACATATAGGCACTGATCTGCCTGTTCTTTAAGTAGAAGAAGTCTTACGAGAAGACCGTTTTACGTGTCACAATTAGTCACCATGCTGTGGGGATGGACATGGACATAGATGGATCATATGGAACACTGAGCAACTGTGGGCCCCGCTTTAAAAAGAAGTCTGACAGTTCTCCATTACTGCTCATGATTGTTTTGATTGACTGTACACAAAAATAAGACAGTCTATGGTTACATCAAAGTATCCAAATACCCAAATTTTAGTCCATCTTAATTTTAATTACAAATCCCTCTTTTCCTAACTCTACCTGTCTTGATGCATGCTCAATAATCCAGGTATGGAAATCACAAAAAAGAGGTGAATCAGCTCAACTGGATCAGAAGTTCTGAATAAACTTCTGATCCAGTTGAACTGATTCACCTCTTTTTTGTGTACCTTAAAATCAACAACATGGCTAAGGTACTAGCTCGATCATGTCAAGGCCTGCTCTGAAGGAAGCAGCAATGAAGATTGATGTATGCACTTATTGTACGTCGCTCTAGATAAGAGCGTCTGCTAAATGCCGGTAATATAATGTAATGTAGATGGATAGATACCACAACAGGTAAGAGGAATATATGTATTTTAGACTTTTAGGCTGAAAGGTCCTTTTAAGAATGCAAGGCATATCTGCATCATTTGATGTGATTCACATTAGAAAGCAATTGTGTTAATAGTTTACTTACCTATACACTGTGGCTCATGTGACCAATCACCATTTTGACATATGGCTGTTCCCCACCATCCCTCCATCACTGGTTTTTTTCCTTCATCACAGCCATAATTGACTTGTGATTCATGTGTATACCTCAAGAGTTTGGGGATAATATAACCACCTTCCAATCTGGGCGGATTACAGTCTGCACCCCTGTCTTGAGCTGATGAAGAAGAAAAAGAGGGTTCATATATTTGTCACTTGTACATACATACCATGAAATCTTTCTGCATCAAACCCATCCTATTGTATAAGAGCAGTGAGCAGCTGCATAAACTTCAGTTTGTTTTTATATTGGCTTGCTCAGGGGCACAGGCAGGAATCTCACCATAACGTGCATTTCTTTTTGAACGTGGGAGGAAACTGGAGCACCCAGAAGAAGCCCACATAGACAGAGGGAGAACATGCAAACTCCACACAGAAAGGACCTGGGGTAGAATTTGAACCCAGGACCCTCTTACTTTTAAGCAACAGTGCTGCCTAAAAGTAACAACAAGAAAGAGAAGCTAAGAGGCAGGGTCTCTTACCATTTACTGTCCATGTAAACGGAAGCAGCAGAACCAAACTAAGACATCCGAGGAACATCTTGGTGACCGTTTGGTCAATCTACAGAGAGGCATAGTTTTTGTTATTTGTCAGATCAGACCTGTTAATCATTGTTGAGGACATTTCACCACTACAGTTGCGAAAGATATGGAGTAAACACTCCTGTTGATGGGTAATTCCCCACTTAACATAGATGAAAAATAAACACATGTACTTACTTACCCATGAATACACCTGATGTGTCCTACACTAAGTCGATGTTATTGTTGTGTACAAAAAGTTTTAAGCAAGGTGGATTTTTTCCACATTATTTCCTTCATTTCAAAATGCCATGAGACACACACATCCAAAGCTCAATCTCAAATTAAAAAAAAACCAAAAAACAAATAAAGTTGCAACCAGACAAATGTGCTCTATTCAATAGTGATCATTGCATGTGTACCCATCCGAGACCTATCCTGGACTATACATACACCATCAAGCATTACTCACTATCTCTGAAACAGAAGACTCTCTTTACCTTATAATGAGGAGGACAGCTGATGAGACTCCAGAGCTTTCGCAACGACCTCCTGGACTGGGATGTTAGAGTATTGATCAGTACAGACTCCAAGAGATAAAATATCGAACCCAGTGGTAGGTTGGCAGTAGGAAAAGCATTTACCAGAAATGACACTGTGGCATAAAGTGATTAATTAACTACAACACAAGAAAAGAGTTGTCATCATGTCTGTGCCGTTATGCCCACAGGGAACCTCTTGTTATCAATCACAGTACTGCTGTGTATGGCAGGTTCTCTGAGACGGTTATGATGGAATAAAAGAAATCTAAATGGCCCATAGATATGACTGCGAGTATGTAATGGGCCCTATGCGGGACATAAGGGCAGTCCATACTGTCTCCCCTTTTCTCCTGGATGCCCACTAGAAAAACAACAATAATGATCATATCCTTATTAGAGGGACGATGGGTATTAACGACATCTTGAATGTCAATGTGACAACTTTATCTACCAGACTAATTTTCATCTGTTGTACTAACGAGTTAGAGGTTCCACGTAAACACTAAAAGACACTTCAACACGCTTTCTGAAGTACTGAACCAATAAACTTCCAACTACTAGACGACCCCCGTATCTCCGGGGCTACGTTGCCCCAGCAGATTTAGCTGCTCTGTGGCCGCGGAAACAGACGTAATGGCGTCCAGCACAGCAATGGAGAAGCGGACACAACCCGGAATGTGGCGAGATCATCGAAGAAATTCCGACACGGCAACGATTGCAACACTACCCCCTGCTGGCGACTAAGTGTTACGTATCATATTCAAAATGAAATCGAAACGTGATGAAATAAGATTATTTTCAAAAAGCAACACGATCTGAATATGTCACACTCGCATCTTGTGTTACGCTGTCTTCTTCACACTTTGACATCCTTTCCACCGTTAATAAGCATTTAGCTGTCTGGATGGACAATAGTTTTACCCTGACATCATGCTTCTTCTTTTTTTGCACACGTTACAAAGCTACAGAGATACCTTTGCAGTTATGAATATACCATAGAGGGTACCATTAAAATGATACACTCATTCATGCCATGAAATTTTCTCACTGGATTTAACCCATCTGATTGTATAAGAGCAGTGGGCAGCTAACACCTAGGGAGGTGTTAGGGGTTCAGGGTCTTGCTCAAGGACACTTCAACATACATTCTGAAGGAATTCGAGATGGAACCATTGGCCTTCTGATTATTATACTACCCTTTGAGCCATACCATCCGTCAGACAAGACTTGCTTAGGTAAGAGGTATTACATTGGGTAATAACTCATCCATTAATTGTAAATTCCATCCATTATGTCTACTTTGGCACAAAACACTTAGTTGTCTCAGCTTATGTCAGGTGACTGATCAAGGCTTCCTTACAATTCAGTGTCTGAGTTTCCCACTCTGTCCCAGCCCCCTTCATGGTTCACACAGTCAGAGGAAACCTAGAGAGTCCCACACATTGCTCTTCTTCTTCACATTATATTCTAGATATGATGCCTCTCCTACTGTGCTTTTCAATGTGTTGCTCTAACTGCAATTTCCCCTTGCGGGACTAATAAAGGAATATCTTATCTTATCAGTTATCTTCTGGTGTGACATTTGACCTCTACCAGTACAATGAGCTAGGAGAAAAAAGACTCCAAGCATGTTAAGTATGATTATGCACTGGCTGATGGTCTGATGGCAATAACATTTACAGCATCTAAAGATCTCACTCATCTGATAATCCACTTTAAATTTGTACATTGAATGGTGCTTTAGCCTGTTGCACATGTTTAGACCAAAATCAATGCCTTATGTCCTGGCTATCCTGGTCCTGAGAGAGGAGGCTATTCACATATGTTCTGGCTTTGTCCCATTATCCAAACTATTTGGGTATGGAAGAGTTATCCTCTGAAGGCTAATTCTCAAGTAGTGCGGTGGCCCACCGTGGGCCACAGAACATAAATTTCACATTCCTTCTCATAATAAGTACAGGGCTTTAGCATCAGTGCTTACCTTTCCTCCCACCCTGCTCCATTAATTTGAATTATAAATCAAACTCATCTGTTAGAACAGTGTCTAGAAACTTAGGGTTGGGGTCATATATGCTTATGCTAGCCTGATTTCAAAATAATGATACATTTTAAATTAGGACTGCCCCCTGAATACATATAGAACCAATTAACACCATACAAGCATGAAGAAAGGGGCTCATTTTACTGTCTAAAAGGGTGTTTAAACCTGGCATTAACATGCATCTCGGGTGAGGCAATCACAAGTGGACAGCTCTAGATACAGGTGTGAATGCACCAAATGAGTCCTCATTGTGCCTTGAGATCTGATCGCTCAGGACACATTTGGAAGTTGTCTGGGATGCCTTTGTCCCCATCACATTTGAAATGTAAATATAAGTGTTCCACATTGAAGGACCAACTAGTCAACAGACATGCTCTGCCTGACACTCCTAAGTCCCTCATCAGATTGTCTCCATTTGGCATGACATACATTTGCTGCATCCATGCCTTTTTAATAATGTGAATATTTATAATGCATGTGAATATTTAAGTATTTCATTTATTCACTCACATGGGCTGGTGCACTGCTCTATGTGAGCCACACTCCCATGCAGCCCAGGCAACTCCACACACCCTGGGGCTGTTATGCTGTGGGGGGTATTTTCCTGGTATGGTTTGGGTCCACTTGTCCCTCAAGAGGAAAGGGTCACCACAAATTAATACAGTTATTCCGAGTGATCACCTTTATCTTATTTTCCCATTATAACATTGAACCAACACTAGGTACATCTCTATGCTCTAGATTTTATTCTCTCTGAACTAAATATTCCTATCCATCCCCTTAGAATCAATGACCTTGTTTTACCTGGCCATGTTTGTGAACTGAAGTCTTTATTTTTAGTGACAGTTCATGTTGACTAAAAACTAGCATGAAATAAACTACAAATAGGACACATCAGACGTCCAAAACGTATATCAATCTATTATGGGCAACATGGTCACATAAGATGAAGATGGTCTGGCACTATCATATGAACACAAATTACTGGTCTTGTGAATCTATGGATTTGTTTCAACAGCATACAAAGACAGAGCACTGGTCTGAGTTTTTCTACAAGGCTTTATTGTCCGTTTTTGTGTGAGGCCTTAAAGCAGTACTTGCCAGCTTTGGGGTGTTTCTTTTAAAACCCCATCAAGAAACAAAAACAGACCTACATATGATCGTCACATTAACCAGTGAGGATCTGGTGAACACATTTTGAGACCAATTTGAACTTGTAAATAAACGAGATGTGTGATCAGTGGAATATTTCATAAAACAGAACCAGTAAAATTATATTCCAAAGGTTTTAGTTTTAGAACTCATCTGCCACCTGCCCTGCTGCCAAACCCATAATCAAACCCCACTCTCTCCAAACGACTACTCAAAGTCCTTTGGCTCTGAGAAATTTCACCATATTTACATTCTGACCACAAATAATCCTTGTGATTTAGATCCTTTACATAAAGCCAAACTGTGAACTAAATCCATAACAAATAGAAAACACCAGATGTCTTTTGCATAAAGAGAGCAGACAAGAACAGCGACAATAAAGTCAAACTCCTCATGCTATGCCACAGTTTCATTTGTACCAACAATCACTAAGGTTTTCTCTGACTAGCCAGTTCCACATTTAATTCAGGAAGAATCCATTCGACAATGGAAATTAGAGGGGTGAAAACGAATGACCCCACACCAAAGAAACCCATAAAACATAGGTTTTATTTCCTCCATCCCCTGCCCATTCCATTGCTTCATATGTCTAGCTGACCTCTCTCACCCCTCCAGTGAGAATCACTGTTGATATAAAATATAGTTTTGGTATATTGTTAACTAAGAGAGAAAATCTCTTCACACAGTCCAGCATATAATATCCATTAGCATCAAGAGTCCTCAGAAAAGGGGAAGGCAGAGGTGGTGGAAGGGGAGGGTCCACTGGCCATCATATCCACATGTCTGGGTAGGCAGGGACGAGGAGGCGTAGATGGGCTCAATAGGAAAGTAGAAGACTTCACCAGTGGTGATTGGATGCCACAAAATGGACTCAGAACCTCAGGTGGGATTTGTGTTTGACCATGTATCTAACAAAAGAGAGATAGAACAATTTAAAGAGGAAAGGAAAAAATGGCATGACAATGCTAACTATGTGTGCCAGGAAATTTGTATAAATACTTTTTATGGGTTAGAATAACT
>OMLC01058079.1:0-10618 GCA_900302585.1 Regalecus glesne
CTAGCGATAAAGATGTGGAACTTCCTCGCTTTATATCTCGCAGACACCTTTATCTTCCAGAACAACCCTACATCTCTCACTCTTCTCTTTAATAAAAAAATCCAACCTAGTACCAGAGGATGAATGTACATCTTTGAACGAGAGGCAACGCTTATGTGAAACGGAGTCATTCTCCCACAAAACACTGTTGCTTTTACCCACAGAGGTGCTCACAGTCAACTAACGTCCACAAAATGTTGTAGCAGCTTAAAGTGCTGTGGAGTTCAAGATACATTCATTGTACATTTATTTTTGCTATGTGCCAGATAACGGGTCTGAACAGCCCCAGACAGATGATGCCCAAGCCAATGGAGATACCGAGGAGGACAACCCTGATGATCTCAGGTCTCTCTCTCCCTATCTCTCTCTCTGTCTCTCTCTCTGTCTGTCTATCTTTCTCTCTCTGTCTCTGTCTCTCTCTCTGTGGAATGCTCTCTATAACACTAATAAAAGCTGTGACAAACTACTGTGTGCATTTGCACTAATTCTGTGTGTATGGAGATGATTGGGTTGTGTTTTTTCCAGGCACCCGGGTATCACAGGTGGCCTGGTCAAAGGAGCTTTATCAGTAGCAGCCTCTGCTTACAAGGCCCTGTTCACTGGCCAAGGCCCCACACAGGTCCGTGACTCCTCTATTTTCATTCCATCTATCATCTGCCAATCAGCCTAGTTGCTGCCATGTGAAAATATCCACTTGTCATTGTGATTAAAGTAAACCACAGAGTCTTGTCCTTATAAATGGACCTTAATCACAGGAACATACACTTTTTCCAACCTACATTGTATTCATATTGACAGTGATCACACGTTTTATACTTTGCTAAAAACACGTTGTGCCCCTCAAATGTCTGAATTGAATGTTAACGTTTCTTGTCCAGCCTCCAATCGACTCATCTACCCAAGATACCATGATGGCGGTGCTGGTGGAGATGGGGTTTGGGGATCGGCCTCTCAACCAGAGACTGCTAAAGAAACACAACTTCAATCTGCTGGACGTGGTCAACGAGCTTGTTCAAATGACCGACAATGACTGGTACTCCACACGCTACTGAGGAGAGTGGGGGGCGGTAAAGGAGGGATAAGGGAGGAAGGAAATCAAACAAAGCTATAAACTATAAGATGAGCAGGGGAAACAGTGATAAGTGGTTTGGAGGTCGCGAGATTAATGGGGTAAAACACAGCTAGACACGCCTTAATGAAAAGAGAAAAAGGACGGAAAGGAACAGGAGGATGCAGGGAGGCGGACAGGACGGGAAAATCACTGGTGTTTCCAATCCAAAGGACACTTTTCCTCATTCCTCCTTACCTTTCTTAGGATTTGGTGCAGGAAACTCTATGCCCACATTAAGAGACATTCCACTTGACATACAACACTATCTAAAATCCACCATCTATAATCTGATGTTCAATACCGACCTCGATTCACCAGTCACTTTGCATAGAAACACTAGGAGACACAGAGAGGCACATTCCTGCAGTCTACAATCAATATGATGCTTCATTGTGGCAGACTGGTTACTTTGCCTAGCGGACAGATGAGACGGGTAGGGAGAGCATTGCTGAGAGCTGAGATGAGTTAACATCCACATCTACAGAGGGAAAATGTGTTGGCTAACTACATCATAAGTCACTTTTTTATTCCCACCTTACCATTTGAGTCATCATCTAAATGTACTTTGACATGCCAGTCTGTCACAAACTGAAAATCCACAGACACTTTACTAAACGCCGGAGCCATCGACCAAGTAACGTATGAGTAGGATTTGTTGGTCAGGGTTTGGAAAGGCACCAATTAAAGTTGCCCCCACTCACCCCGCTTAGATGGGGCGGCATAGCTCAGTGGGTAGAGCGGTCGTCTGGCAGTCGGAAGGTTGCAGGATCGATCCCCGGTCCCGCATACAGCATGTCGAGGTGTCCTTGAGCAAGACACTTGTTCTAGCTGCTCCCCGAGCGCCAGATGTTGGCAGCTCACTGCTCCTATACAATAGGTTGGGTCAAAAATGCAGAGAAATCCAAATTTCCCCTTGCGGGACTGATAAGGGAATCATTATCATTATTATCATTATTATTAGATGACACCAGAAGGACACGCCCCCTAGCTACAGTTGCTAGAGCACATCCCACTCTACAGGCAAATTCCACGTTGCTCTTCATTCCTATCCTCCTTCAGTGTTCACCAGCGGGTGAAAGGCAACCCCAGATTCACCTCACATCCTTTGCGCCGCTGTCATAGCTTCCTCTCGAGTGCGTGTTTAGGATCTCGATCTGGAACCTGGTCACTACATTTTTATCGAGTACAGCAGCTCAATGGTCAATCCCCAATATTGTCCCATAAACAGGAAAATATGCAAATACAGTTGGAGGGTAGGGTTTCTGCAGAACCAGACAACACCACACATATCTAGTGGATCATAAGTGATGATTGAGAGGGATCATTTTTATGAGTCTGTACATTGATTTTTAGGGAAATCCTACTTGTTCTACCTTTAAAGGTTAGTATGAGTGATTCTCATTGCACTTTTAGGTGGGCGTGTCTTACGCTATTGCTGCATTTCGGTGGTTTAACAAGTTTTTTTTTCTGTTTTCTTTCGCTAATCTTGAGTGTCTATCTTGCATAGGCCCATATCACTGGAGCATTGTCACTTATATGGGCATTAAATCGCACACGCACAAAGTATCATTGTACTGCAGGCGTAATATGCTGTGTATGATTATTGTGAGTTATTGTGATTATGTACACAAGAAACATTCCCTTAATTCTAGAATTATTTCAGAGTGAGTTAAATACAGCTAGATGGAAGTTTTTTTTCAAGCTGTTCTGTTAAAATATTCTGTTCCAAATTCGAGGGCCATTCACTGGTGCTCTCTTGGGCCGACATATTTAAATCATCTCTCAGCTTTCCCCTCAAAATTGATGGCACACAAGATAGAAATACCCCAAAAAAGGTCAATCTGTTCAACGGGATAAGACATTTAACCAGTTGAACCGTTTCATCTTTTTTGGGGATTTCCTTAACCTGGATTATTGAGCATGCATCAGGACATATCAGAAGCATGTTCCTATTATTGAGAACTCAAACCCAATAGCACAGTGTTGTATTTCTGTAATCCAGCTCCTCTCGTTTTATGACTCCAGTGAATATGAGAGATGAAATCGAGAAGGGATTCTAGCTTTCACCCATATTCCCTCATGTCAGCCGATTCAATTCTCATTGAATCAGCTGACATGATTTGTAATGTTTTGTACACTAGTAACAGTAGAATTTGGTGTAATGCCTAGCCAGAGAAGGATGCAGTTACATTCATGGGGCATTGAGTTCCTTGGGAAAGCTTATTCTGGTTCAAGATGTTATCGCACCTCCCTACTTTTGTTTTCTTGGTAGGTTCTGCAGCATTGTTGGGGTTGGGAAACTCTAATAAAAGGGGTGTTTTATTTTCAAGACATACGTCTGGGGAGGGTATCTAAAACAGTATACAACTGAGGTCATTGCAGACTTTAAAGGTCCCATGAAATGGCATTTTTGAGCATCGCAGACATTATCAATTTCACTTATATCCAAATGTAACCGATTAGTTTGGTGGGTTTTATAAGGGGAGGGAGTTTGATTTTATTAATAGCCAATCATGGCCATCCATTTTTCAAAGCCTGGAGATTGATATGATATTGGCTTGTTTCAGCTTGATGGTAGAGGATCACTTGTGTATTCTCTCAATCTCACTCCCATTCTTTCATTTGACTATTTTATTCGTGCACCGCCACAAGTGTAGAATGATGTAATTGGAAAAACTCGTTTATTACGGGAAGGGAAAAATATTCTTGTAAAACGTGAAATTAAAACAAAATATTTTCTTGTTTAAGTATTTCTAAAACGGTGCTAAATAGCTGTAAATCACATGCATCTAGTAACAAGGAGGAAAATACATGTGCTGGTTTCATGGGGCCTTTAAACATCTGAATGAGGTGTACAAGTGTTTCATTGCATGGGCATTATCAAACACGAAATGGTCATTTTGGATATGATGAATGTGATATGACGTGTTGCTTTGAATGCTTGAAACTTGTTGGGAAATGTCAAACGAAAATGTGAGCTGTGAATGTGTTAACTTTTGACGCTTGCTCTTTTCTTGTGGTTGGATGTTCGTGTATGTTCGTTTTTCTCTATTTATTGGAAAAGATTGTGTTTCTTTTGAGTACAAGTAGACCTGAGAGAGTTGGAGATGGAGGTAAGGGGATAGTTTCAATCAATAGCACTGATTTTATTCTTATAGGCTCCTAATGAACGGTGAACAGGTAGATTCATGACCAGAACCAACACATCTTGGAAGTGTTAATGAAGTGGAATCCCTTTGACTTTGCAAAAACAATCTCAGACATGAGATCTTGCTTGGTCAGTGTTTTGGCTTTAAATTTCTGACAAGCTTCACAAAGTTAAATTGACTGTTCATGTTTAATTGATTTTACTCATTTATTTTAATCATGTTTTCTTTCCCATCAAGGTGGAACATTGAACATAAGAGGGCCAGTGAAGTTTGGGTTAAGAGTTTATCATCAAACTAAAAATATGATGTGAAATTAGTGGGTTTAGCCCAAAACTAGCAACTTGCTGTCAATCATCTGAGACCATTACATGAGACTTTTTGGTCGTTTTAAGGGACGTTTCCTTTCTTTCCCCCAAATGTATTCTTCATTTTGTCATTACATAAGCATATTAAGCTGAATATTGCCGCCAAAGAATTTAATTCAAAAGTCATGGTAGTGGATTGTTTTACAGTAACAGAATTCACCAAAACACATCACTGTTGTTTCCGATAAAGGCAGGCTAGCATATTAAAACTGCGAGGTAAATGTGGCCCTTCTACAGATCACTGATTATTCACTAATTTAAAATAATAATAATAATAATAATAAAAGATTAAACAAAAATTTCTCATGTTTTTATCCTAAGCCATTTTGATCTTCATGTTAAAATTTGATGTAAAGAATATTTTTAAAAAACTATTTTGCTCATTCCTCTCTTGTCCTTTTAGACTACTGGCAGAAATAGAACTTTTCAATGGGGAAATGTCAGGGGATCTTTGTGAATCTATTTTTTTGTCTTCCCGCCATCTACGGTGCACTCAATGGAAACCTTTGAGTCACATGGTCTCGTATAATTCTAAGGGGAAACCTGCAGCCTTAGGTTTCCTCAGTCTCTGCATCATGTTGGCCCATTCCAATTATCATACCATTTTTTATGTTGTTAAGTACCACAGCAAAGGCGGGCTCTGTTGAAAAGTTAGATAATATAGAGGACTGATCACTGATAAGTTATTAGGCATAAGCTTTTAAGGCCACTTTGTTCAATGGGAAACACTGTTGTACATATCAAATACCATATGGCATAGCTGAGGTCATTCCTAAGTTCCTCTGCCCTATGTAGCCTATGTGTATTGCTAGGGTCAGGTTCACATGGGGCCAGGAGAATATTCAGCCTGTCAGATCGGTCACTGGTTTAAATGTGCTCTTGATGAAGCTAAAGATCCATAGTTTTGATGTAGCCATATTGCAAATCACTGTAACTCCAAACATGTGTGTTCAATGACAGTATTTTCCAATTGGTGGGAATGCTAATTTAATATTTAGAAGGGAGGAAAGAAGGGCAGAGTAGAATGAGCTTTTTTTCTGTGTTGCACTCTATGGACATCGTCTGTTATATACAAATCTGTCTGTAATTAAAGATACAACGCCTATCAAATGACTAAATGCCAAGTGTTCTTTGTGCAAAAGTAATATGTGGTACATAATGGAAACTTTCATCTATAAGAAAGTAAGGGGTTATGATCTCTTATTGACTGTCTGATTCAGTGTCAGCCAAAGGCTGAAGGTTCAAACCCATCACAGGGTATAAAAATGGGCATCTGGCCTTAATCCCCCAAGAGTCTGTGTCCACCTCCACAATGTAGGAACTGATCATGACTTGGAAGATGGGCCACTCTCATTCAGAGTTTGCCAGATTTGGTTTTATTCATCTCTTTTTCTGTTTGATAAAATCTCTTTTGAAAAACTCATTTGGGCCTGGGACACGCTAAGGTGTTGTTGTTGGGGGTTTTTTTGGGGGGGGGGTAGTTGTAAGTGGCCTTAAATGATTGAAGTCTTAAAATCCAGTGTAAAACTCTTTAATCTGTACACATCATCAATATATCATGTCTTTTCTAGTCATCACAGAGGTAGTTTTTAGCTATGAATTTAGGCATGATGAACAGCTGGACTGAAATGGAAATCACATTTATCAAAGGCTTGATGTCAACATTTAGTACAGAACAGTTTAACTTTTAAGAGGAGGCTTCTTTCATTTGTCATGGTACATATATACAACAAAGTGTGTTCTCTGCATTTAACCTACTGTAGTATAGGAGCAGTAGGCAGCTGCAGTGCCGGAGGACCAACCACAGTTAATTTTCCTATTGCCTTGCTCAGAGGCACAAGCAGGATTATTAACCTTAACATACATATATTTTTGATGAGGTCAAAATAGTTCAATCAGGTCATCTGGACATGAGTATGTTTCAACATTCCACTGATTGTCTTCCTCGGCTCTCCGTCCAGTATGTGACACACCCAGCTCCCTTTTAAAGGAACACAGATGTAAAGTAAGGTGCTCACAAATAAATGTGGCAAAACAATGCCAACTGGAAAGAAAGAGAAACATCTCTTTGGGCTCAATAATCCAGGTAGCCAACAAGGTCAAAATAGGCATCCAGCGGAATGTTGAAACGTACTCCAGTTTGTGTTTTTGAACACATTCCCAGATGACCTGATTGAATTATTTTGACCTTGTTGACTACCTGGATTTTTTGAGCCTGAAAAGATTTTTATCTTCTCGATGATTGGAGGATATCCACGCAGACATAAGTACACGCAAATCCCGCACAGAAGGAACCTGAGATGAGCTGCGACCCCAGGACCTTCTTGCTGTAAGGTAACCGTGCTAACCACTGGGCCACCATACCAATTTAGCATAGCCCGAATAGCTTTAACCCTTCACTTGCTGGCTTTACTGAGCCGATAAAGCCATTTTTAACCTTCATGTTGACGGTGTTAATGGCCATGGTATAACTGTTAGCATACCAGGTACGAGTGGTCCAAAGTGAATGAAGAGCTGCGTTCACTTTAAAGTGAATGACTTGCTAACTGACATGCTACAGCTAGCCCCTCATTTAGCAAGCTTCTCCCATCAACGCATTTCTCTAGTCATCAGTCACCGAGGTGGAGAATTTTTTCGGTGTCTGTTAAATTAGCGTCACTGCCCAATTTAGTAGAGAACAGCCGTAGTATGTTTTTATACATTATCAATATGTACGGCTTTAATAACGAGGTATAGATCAGCTCTTGTGGTCGAAAAGGTTCACCTCGTTTCAAAACAACCTGACAGGTTACAAGCACGTAGCGTACAGTCACAAACTCCGACTTCGTCCCTTTCTATGTACAACAACAGAAATTACTCCCAACATCGTCTCCAGTACACAGAGACGCATTTGAGATGAAAGGTGAGGGCCATTGTGGGCTGCGCAGGTAGACCAGCCCCGACGTCATCCTGGGGGAGGCAGCAGAAGTCCACAAACACACACACAATAACGCAGCGTCATCTCAGCAGTGTGTCGGCGACAGAAGACAAAGGCCAGGGAGGATAACAAAAAAAACCACCCTGACACGAAATGACCCGAGATCTGCAGCCGGACATGGACTTCTCCAGCCCAAGGTGAAGCAAGTTACCGGACTGCCGGTGGGGGATCGGCGATCAATCCGCTTCCCATGTGCTGGTCACGTCCAGAGTGTCAACATCACATGACGCCGCAGACAAGGTGGGCTTTTTTCTGCTACGAACTAAAATGATATTGCGTGAGGAAGGACTGGTATGTACAGATCAACGATTTTAACAGTGTTTCTGCGTGTTTTCAAGGATCGCAAGAATGTCGAAGAATATCGTTACCTCTTTTTATTTTAATGCTCGTTTGTTCTTTACTGCGTTCGCACGGATAGCTTTCTGCGCTACTCCCATCTGGTCTGGCCGGCTCTCGTTTTATCTCCGGTTGTTTTACCAAAAGGGATTATGGCGTGTCTTGTGCGGTTGACTGACCTGCTCTACAGCTTAGATACCAGCCTATTGTTACGTTTTGCATCACCACCCTTCCTGTATATTATCTCTTGCGGGACTGTTAAGGGAATCTATCTATATCTCCTGCTCTTAACCTTAAACTCAACAATTTACACACTCTCAGTGATTCTGATCTACACATGTCAGTTGCACTAGACTGACCTGATCCACTCGGATCGGTTCTATTCTGTTGTTTTCTTCTCAACTGTGATGAAAAACACTCAGGCTTGCCTTGTCAGATCCTGTGTACTGGTGAATATGTGCCCACACTGCACTTCCTGGTAACACAGAGCATTAGAAACGTGTGGTCTTATTAGGAGGGGGGGGTTGCACCAAATCCTATTATGTTCTAGAACAGTGGGATCCGTGGACCTTGACGCCACTCTCAGTGTTTTCACCTTTGGGTTAAACTGAGTGGCTGGCCTCTACACAGAAAATGACTGGTCTGAACTACTGGTTGTCAAAATGGTGCCTGATACTGCTAAGCAAGACAAGGTCACCAAAGAACTGCAAGCTTCCCTTTTTAATTCGACACGGGAATCTCATAGGTGTTGAATTTAAGTCATTTGGTTCTCTTGCTGTTTGCTTTTACACACACTTTGGCTTTAACGTGTAACCTGACATGTTCCGTGCACACCAGCTCAGCTTAACTCCTTAGTTATGTTAACATGCTCATTCATCTAGAGGTGTATTTGACTTCATGGGTATGTAGTGAAATTTAGCTGGCCCATAGATACGATTAATAGTCAATTCTGTCTTCCTCCACTCCCGTTTCACTCTGTGCTCTAACGTATTATTCTGTTTTGGCAGAAATGGGAGCTAAGTCTATCAAGTGCCTTGTTGGCTGTGTGGATGCTGGAATTGAACATCAGGGGGATAGCAGCATGGAAGACAGCCAAGCCATCATTGAGAAGGATAACAGAAGAAGCCGAAGCTCAAGCACAATGCACACCTCAGGTGATACACTGGACTGTCCGACCTGCCAGGGCACTGGGCGCATACCCAGAGGTAGGACACACACACACACACATACACACACACACACACACACACACACACACTCACTGGAATTCAGGTGCACATGTCTTGTTGCATGTCCTCAATAATCCAGTAACGAAATCCTGAAAAGTTGAACATGTGGACACATGGTTTCATGGGAATAATATTTCATCACTTATCTAAATGATGTGTTCAGTCTCAGCTGACTGCAAGTGGTTAAATGAGGTGCTCCTGACGATGTTTATGCAGTTAGAAATAGCCTGTCCCAGTATTGTCGGACATAAGAGACAAAAGAGGTGCTCGGTTTGACACCAGAGTTTTAACTAACTTAAGCCTATTTCATTTCTATCACCCCTTATCACAAATAGAACATTGCATCAGTGGGCTTTACAGGAATACAATATTTATTTGTTTTTATGTATTCCTATATTTTGCAGGCCAGGCAAGCAAGCTGGTGGCTGTCATTCCCTGTAACGATCAGAGACTGAGACCACGACACACGTAAGGGTCTTTACCAGGCTACACCATATGTTGGGCAGCGTTGTGTTTGAGTAGTGCAATGATTCTGAAGCGAAACAATATCTAATTGAAATAATTCATTTTCTAACAACACCAGACTTATGTCAACTGTTCTCCATGCTTCAATGACTGGATCCTATTTTGCTGAGCTAAGCAACATGATCTTTCACCTTGTTATTTAGAAATCAGTCCAGGAATTATCCCATTTCAGAACAAGCCTGCATCTTAAATTGTGCCCCTTGCTCTTCATGAAAAATAAAGCAGGGATGGGAAATGTTAAGGAGTAAACGTGATGCAAAGAACGACTATTGGAAAGTACAATTCAGTCTGGGTGTCATCAGCTGATGATAGTTCTCATGAAGGCATCTGGTTTGTAGCTCACTGACATGTGGCATCCCTCCTTTCACAGGAAATTGTATGTGGCGGTGTCTGTTGCTGTGTGCCTATTGGTCAGCTCCCTGGTGTTGTTCTTCCTGTTTCCCCGCTCTGTCATTCTGTCACCAGTGGTCGTCAAGTCAGTCTTTGTCTACTTCACCGAAGATGCCGTCCTGTTGAAAGTCACAGTGAGTAGGGAGGGGGAAAAACAGGATGGTGCAATGAAATGAAGCATGGAGGGAGACTCGGGAGGTGGGGTCAGTGAAGGAATGGAAAATGGCCACGAGGAGGGAAGGATCGAGCAATTATTTGATGCTAAAAAATAAGCTTTTGGCTTGTTTGTTTACCCCTTTAGTTAGCTAGTTAGTCCCCCATCCTGTGCTTAAGGTGGAGTAGAACAGAACATGAGGAGGAAAAGGTTTCCTAATTTTCTTCGGAAATCATGAACATTGGTTAGTTTATGTTTCCTTTTAGACTTACCTTGAATTTCTTATTGGAAAATTGTTCATTATTATTTTGGTATTGTCTAAAAGTAATGGCGTATGCCATAT
>OMLC01058093.1:0-10154 GCA_900302585.1 Regalecus glesne
TGGGGGTGGAGATGAGGGTTTTTTTTTTCAGAGCATTTATAAAGTCATTGGGAAGCCGCTGACACATTTGAGGGATTTATGGAAGCAGAAGCCAGCAGTGTCCCCCAATGGCTCCGGAGCAGCACTGTATATCTAGCTGGCTGGGCCTTGACCTGGAGCTCTTTGGGACTGTCGGGCCCCAGAGGGGTGGATATATGGTGCATCTGTGCAACAGGAGGGGGATATGCAAGAGATAGAGCATCAATAACCACTAAAGAAACCGCTTTTGTTTAGTCCAGAGAGCGATTTGCCCTCTCCGATTAGTGTTCGGTTCATAACAATAGATCTCTTTCTTTGTCACCACCCGGAAGCCTCTTTACAGCCACGTACAGGCACTGCGTTTATTTCTGTCCAGAGCGATATGTGTTCGGGCTCTACTGGGCTGTACTCTACCAGTATGGGTAGAGAGCGGAGTGACTTTCACAGGAAAAGAAATCAGAGATAACACAACTTCTAACAATAACTCAGTTATGAAGTCATACGGCCTCTGACAGACATGAGGAATGACCTCATGGCACTGAAGATAACCATCTGTTTTCTCTCTCCGTGGGTATCGGATGAGGTCAAGATAGTGCGGCCGTCTCCCGGGACACTGTTTTTATCTATAATTTTATATCTGGTTGGAGATTGTGAGTTATTGATGTTGCCAAATGCTCAAATCCATCCAGCAAACAATCAATGCGCATTACTGTAACAATGATGAGAGCCCACTTGGGCGCTGGTATTTGTCGAGCCCCTCGGCCTCTCCTGGCTTGGCTGTGTTTCGCGGTGTGTCTGCGTGTGAGAAGTGGCCGTCAGTGTGAGCGGCTAATGACAGAGGAAGTGACGTGTGACAAGCGTGGCCTGCCACCGCGGCGAGCTCCGCGAGCACAGAGGGGGCGGCCACATCTCCACTCTAATGGAGGAGGAGAAAATGGCCATGTCAGTCCTGTCAACATATTATGTTTTAAGCCCAGACAGTTGTTGCTGCTCTCCCAGGACCATAATTCCACACCATTAAAAGTGCCAGAGGGGGAGAGTGAGGAGAGAGAGAAGGGAGGGCGGTGGGTTTTGAAGTAGAAGGCACTCATATGGGTTTTCCACCTCTTGTTCCCCTCATCCCTCACTCTCCGCCACTTCTTTGCCGAGAACTTTTGGCATCTCTTGAAAGCGTAACAACTAGCCGTGGGTCCAGAGTGATCCTAGAGTCAATCATGTTGACTCGAATTACCCACCCGGCAATCTTTGCCAGCAAGTCCCCTTTCAGCCAGAGAGGTACAGGGGGGGGTCCATGCTTGTGTATGAGTGTGTATGGATAAGGGGATCCATCCATACTTGTCACAATTAGTCCCATCGTTGGGGAGGGGGCACATAAATAGATGGAACTTGTGGGTTTGAGGCCGCTCCTGATACTCTCTCTCTCTCTCTCTCTCCTGGGTTCTCCTGGGTTTGAACCCGCAGCATCTGGCCGGTCAGCTCCGACAGCCCACGCTCTACCACTGAGCTACCACAACCCCTCCCTGTATATGCACATCCATATCGTATAGGCTGTTAGGTGCATTCATTTATACATTATGATGGATTGCACGGAGGAGGGGGGGGGAGAGTGATCGAAGATGGCAGAGTAGAACATAACTCATTTTCATGCCCAATTGCCGGTTGAATGAGTGCCTCAGATCCAGGAGGATTACCCCCCCCAAAAAAAAGAGTAGAAGAAACTTTATGTAAACATTTCTGAACTTCTTCATTAATTTCTAGGGGAGGCACATTAGAGTGATAGAGCTGTGCTATTAAGCGGCACCGCCGACCGCAGTGGTCCCAAACAAAGCGGCGCGGCCGGATTACAGTGCCCCGCGGATCCCAGCAACTCTGACACTCCTCCATGAATAGCCACTAATCGAAAACGTTGGCGGGAATTACTGTCACTTGTTCTGATTTAAATGCATGACAAGCTTTTTCATCTCAAAGAAAGCCAGACCCCACAAGGTCTTCACGTTACGTGCAAACATTTGCAATTATGATGAACTCTGCCAGCTTATCTCAGAAGGAACAGGTTCTACTGATGGACAAGTAGACATTTTAATGAAATAAAACTGCTTTGAGCTGATGAAATAAAGATTGCTCCACCCCGGGGCCACACTCAAATTAAATTATCAAGATGACTCCATGCATGCTGCTCCCATTAAATCAGGTATGGTAACGCTTGGTCTGATCACCCCGCGCTTGTCCCGTCAGGCTCCCAACAAAGGACAATAGGATTCGTAATAAGAGGGTATCACCGGAGTTACCACAGTGGATGATGATGTATGGAAATGCTGAATTGATTATTTATCCTCCTACATCTCCCTCCTCTGATGGCCAAAGGCTCGACAGCGTCTCCTTCCCCTCTGTTCACAGAGGAGGAGCGATGGTTAAACCATGTGTTCCCCCCAGAGGGTACGCTAGTAGACAGTGCGATGCATGGGCTTTTGTGCACACAGATAAACACAGGCCCTCTGGCCTGTCAGAAGCCCCTGGAAGGAGCCCAGAGTCCTTTGCCTTAAAACAATGTTGGTGTTGGGGCGAAAGGGACTGTGACTGGCAATGGGAAACACCTGTGCTGGGGTGAGGAGCAGGGCAGAATGCAGGGGGAGTATTCCCAGTATTCCATGAGGAAGGGAGAGAGAGAGAATGAGAGAGAGAGGGGGGTAAGAGATATAGCCCAGTTCTCAGTATGGATCGTTGGAAGGAGAGAGCCCATTCCATCCAAGCCATCAGATGTTGAGAGGTGAGCGTGTGAGGAATTTGTCAATCGAACTTTGCCTCCTGGTTGGTGCCTCTCAACCACACGCAGCTTTAGAGACGTACATGTCGACCCGCAAGGTGGACACAAGGGACGGGGTCCGCCACTGCTATCAAAGTTTCAGGAATCTATTGGATATTAAATGAAATTACAGTAGTAGAAAATTAATTCAGATATTTGAAAATTTGTTGTAAAATTTTGAATAATTTAGCTACCTGTCTGTCTGTCTGTCTGTCTGTCTGTCTGTCTGTCTGTCTGTCTGTCTGTCTGTCTGTCTGTCTGTCTGTCTGTCTGTCCATGTGCTGGTGTGACCTTTTCTGTGAGGAATTTGTCCGGAGTAAAGTTTGAAATAAATCACACTAATCCTGTATCAAATTACAGCGAGCCCAGTCTGGAAGTGGAAATAATGGAGTGGATTCAGTTCAGAGCAGACCTGGGAAACCACAATCAGACAAGTCATAATGGCTCTGGTCCACATAAAAATCTGAAGCAGTTTCTCAAAATCATTTTAAGCCCTACTCGGAGAGAAAATGGCCATTTTATCTCATTGATTTGTATGCTGACTTGGTTGAAGGCATTTTGATTGGAAACATTTGACCCCGTGAACAATCCCCGTAGCTTACAAAGCTGCAGTGTTTGATTTGTAAGTCGACAGTAAGACCCTGCTCCGTCAAAGTAGACACAGCATGTTTGTGGGAGCATCTGCCTCACAGTTATGGCATTGTTTCAACTGCATTTAGCAACGAGGCTATTCCGTGGCTATGATAGGTGGGCAAATCAGGTTTATTGGATTTTAAATTAAAAACTAAAAACAAAAACAGGCGCATATACAAACACGCAAACCCCAAGTGCAACAAATAAAACGAACAACACGACAGCAGCATTGATCTCCCTGAACATCCTCACCCTGCTGCTGCAGGAGCAGCACATATCCATCAGCCACGCCTCCATGGCCCGAAGCTCCGCCCACCCGTCAGGAGGCTCATCGCCGCTCACTCCTCTCTCTCTCTCTATCTCTCTCTCTCTCTCTCTCTCTCTCTCTCACACACACACACACACACTGTATCTAATCCTCTGCCCATTTCCCTTTTTCCACTTTCCAAGGGTGGATGCGCATTACATTCCTCTGAGCAGATTTAGACCTAATTAAGCTGTCTCACACAAATTCTGAAAAATTAGGTTGAAGCTACCACGACATGGTTTCCCTCCAAGTTTTCTTATCTCTAATATAGTAGGCTGGGAAGGCAATTCTGAAGATTAGGTAATCCTCCCTAGAAGAAATATTAAGTCGGACCATATACAATAGACTGTAGCAAATTCAAACCCTCAGTAAAGGAAGGTGATCTTACATGAGGCACAGCTGATATATCTCATACTATGAGTGATATTACCACATTCAACTCAGTTTAACTGCAAGGCAAAATAAAATAAAAAGATATCAAGCTCATTTTATGAGGTTCACAATGACTGAATGCAATAAAAAATACATTAAATATATTCTAATATATAGTTGCTTGTATGTGGAGCAGTAGTAGCAATGTGTGGAAGAAACGATTTGTGTCCATGATTTGTGTGTATGTGAGCATTGCCATACCCATAGCCTCTCTGAGGGAGACATTCCAGGATGTCATAACAAAGGCTGAGCTGATCATCTGCTTCACAGATGTAGATGCACTCCAGTGCCACTACCATCAGTTGGTCTGGGTCCCCAATGATCTTCTGTTGGCACTGGACAAGATTGAGAGGCAAGGAAAGTAGAGAAGAGGGGAAAGGTGTGGATAGGTCATTGTGTTTACGGTCATTAGGGACATCATCCTCAGTAATAACTTCCACCATCCAATAAATGAAGTATTAGATGGTATATTGATTATGAAGGTGTGTGTGTGCATATGCATTAATAATGTGATGCTTCGCTGTATGCATATGTGATGAATGCCATGACTCTCTGTCAATTTTACTACTTTGTGTGTAGTATGTGTCTGTACATATAAGTGTGTATCTTTGTGTGTGTGTAACACATTTTCCAACAGCCAGACAACCTGTCCTTGACAGTCCCCTATAGGTTAATAAACCTCAAATTTACAGAGCAGAGCTTCAACACCGACCCTGACATCAGCACAAACAATCAAAGATGCAGCGTGTGCAAGTGTGTGTGTGTATCTCTCCATATCCCATTTTTGATGTCTATTCATTTGTGCATTCTGGAGTTTAATTACAGGTGTGTGTGTGTGTGTGTGTGTGTGTGTGTGTGTGTGTGCATGTGAGCGCACGTATGCACTATCATCATGGGTGTCCTAGCGCTTACATCAGGTTTGGAGTGCTGGAAGATGATTAGGGGTAAGGTGAGGTCCTGCTGCGCCAGACTGACCAAATACTCTCTGAGCAGAATCTTCGCCACACCCGCCGTCTGTTTTTCACAGCGGTGCAAGAATGGCACCATCCACTGGAAGGCATCCTTCACATAGTGTTCCACACTAGACTAGAACCAGGAAGACACAATAGATGAGAATCAATCTATCATGTAAAGCTCTATAATATATAGATTGCAAAAAAATAAGTGCAAAAGATGTGAATGAGGGCTATGGGAGGTATAGCTCTTCCTGTCAAAAATTCCCGCGACAGTCATAATTGTGGTGGTGGTATGTGACTACACAGCCATTTATTTCTGTGTGGTAGCATCATTATGCTTCCAGGAGACATGTAGTTCTGAAAAACTGGCCTCTAAGTCTTTAATTACACTATGCAACAATAAAATTCAATGATGCAATAAATGTTAGGTAGGGGGTGCTAACGTTATTCACCTGGACTACTACCCACTTGTTACCTCTACAAAGATCCCTTATGTATACTTGAGCTCTGATGGAGTTCAGCAATAGTGTAACATTTTATGTCTTTGTCAAGTGAACTTTATCCATCTCAAACTGTGATTATCAGGAAATTCAAAGCAGTGGAACTGTAAGAAAGGAGATATTGAACAGGATTTTAACATTAACTTGAAAGCATCAGTTTTAATCCATAGAACACTTGAAAAAAACTTTAATTTTCAACTGTATTTGGGTTCAGTGATAAGTCACTGTGTTTCCCCCACTGGCCAATACTGAGGAATCTATGTATGTTTTGTGTGGGGACATAGGGACTATTCTGAATGATCTAGCATAGATGCTTCATTAATAAGTTTAATGCATGCTTTTTACAGTGATTATGCCTTTAAGGAAATTCATAGCAGAAAATAAACAACTTTGCAAACAAATATTGAGGAAATCAATATATCATATTATATCAGATCATATTGAGCAGGTGATCCATGAAAATATCACTTGTCATGACCACCCTTGAATGTCTCTTCGCCATGCGCCCATTTCTAGACACATCACATGCTGTGTTCATTTCAATGAAGCTAAACCTTAGAGCAGTTTCTACAAGATAATGGAAAAAGATACATGGAGAATAATTAACTTGCATTTTATTCCATTTTAAATTATCCAAGTAATGTCTATAATCATAATGTTATGAAGTATTTGTGTTGTACTGGCCTCTAAATCTGATTAGAGGCTCAATTGAAACCCACTGGAGTCTGTTTGCTCTGACCAAATGGAGCAGGTTCAGGACATAGGATAATGGGGCCTCCGGTGGTATAAGGGGTTAAGGCACATATGTTCAGAGGATCTCTGCATCATGCAGTTGGATGTTTGAATCCCGGGTGCGCGTTTCCAACCACGGTCAGAGGTCCATAGTTAGTGGGCCATAATTGGCTAAGCCTCACATGGGTATAGGGGTTTTGTTGGATAAAGTATGGGTTCACTAGTGTCCCCTTCTGGGTCGTCCAGGCTTCTCAGTTAAGTTAAAGGAAAGTACTCTGCTTCGTTCTTCTCCAACGGCCAAGTACTGTGCTTTCCCACAAGACCGCGATGTGCGAAATAGTGAGGGCTAGTTGTCATGTGACTTGGAGGACTCACGGCTTCCTCCTTCCTGTCAACGTTCTAGAGGGGTATCAAAGCGACTGACCCACCAGTAGGTAACTCGGGGAATTTGAGTGGGGAAACAAAGGGGGAAAACAAAATTTAAAAAAAGGTTACAGGATAATGGATGTGTTAAAAGTCAAGTCAAGTCCATTTTATTTGTAGAGCCCAATAAGTGCCTCTTTGTCTATCACTTCAGGGAAAGAAAGAAATCAAGCCCAGCCAACAATAATAACCCATCCATCCATCCATCCAACATCAACCACTTATCGATGTTGGGTTGCACAGTCATGCTAGAACCTATCTCAGTACTCGCTGGGTGAAAGGTGGAAAAAGAACATGGACAGGTCCCCATTCCATCGCAGGACTTGAGCAGTTAGGGGTTCAGTGTCTTGCTTAAAGACACACTTTTTGCAGGGGCTCGAACCACCAATCTACAGATTACCAGAGGACCACTCTACATCCTGAGCTATGCCATCCCCAATCAAGCCAATATTTCAGAGATGATTTAAGAGACTTAGCTACCTACTTGCACTGCCTTTCCTGCTATCCTGTTTCACTAATAAGCACATTAGAAACACCCAAAACAAGGACATAATCATGAAGACCTTGGTAAACACATTTCGTTAAATGATTTGCATACACACACAAAACTGTACCAAGGGAGTACCACTGAAGCAGCATGTGTCACTGTGGCCCACTTCATGTACTGGCTGGCCGCCTGCCTGTGTGCGCTGGCAGACCCTCTTGGCAGTGCATGTCACGGGCTAAAGTTTGCATTGATTAGCCGCAATTAGGAAGACTCCACAGGGACCGGTTACTCTGAAATGCCTGGTACAATGTAGCCCACCAATGTTCCTACCACTGTTGTCAGAGGACACCATTGTACCACCGAATACAAATTTAAAATTAAAGCAGAAATACTTCAGACAGATTTTTAAAAAGATTCTAAAAGTATTTTTTATTTCTTAAAAGTGGAATATTTATATATATGGATTAAGGACAACACATTCTAAATTGCTAAATGTGTTGAGGATGTACGGTCCCATTTCAGTCAAGGTTGGCAGTAACCGCAACTAATAGAGGTGTGCAGTGTGATGCCTACATTCTGCATGAGGAGGCGGAGCTTGTGGATGTCGCTGAGCTGCTGCAGGTCTTTCAGTGTCAAACTCAGCTCACACGAGGTCTCGTACACCAGAGTTTCCATGGTGACCAGGTCATCACACAGCAGTTCCAGGCCTGGGATCTCCCGCTCCTTACCCAGGCGCACTAATGACAAGGCACAGTCCACCTGACAGATGGAAAGAGAACCAAATTTCAGGAAAAATGAATAAATTAAAGATCAGACTGAAGAAAAATGAAACTGCATCAGTACAGAAATAATGCTGACGGGAGAACAAATAAACAACTGAGAATCCACAGCAAGCATGCATCAAGATGAATTAAACAACCAATCCAGAATCAAAATGTGAACTCTGGTTGGGTTTCGGTGTAACAAAATTCCTAACTAGGATCATCACTTTCTATTCTTCCATTTCTTAGACAACAGTCTCTGAAAGAAAATGAAATGAATGAATAATGTATGGATCCAACATGCATTGAAAGTCTGGACTTCAGTCCAAAAGTAGCTAAACTTCGTCATAGGACATACCCATAGTAAGAACTGTAGAGTTTTTCCCACCCAACTGTGATAAAACTTGTAAAAGATGGGCTAAGAGTGGGAGAAACACAATTAACTAATCGTTTGATGGGAATATATTCAAATCTTTTTCACAATTCCAAGACAAGTTTTCCTCACCCTTAACTGACCTATGCAGATATCTGAAATGAGATACCATATCACATAAACCCCCAGACTGAGATAATTTATTACATTACATTACAGGTATTTGGTAGATGCTCTTATCCAGAGCGACGTACATCAAATGAGCAGTTAGGGGTTCAGTGTCTTGCTCAAGGACACCTCGACATGCTACATGCAGGACCAGGGATCAATCCTGTAACCTGCTGATTGCCAGACGACCGCTCCATCTACTGAGCTCTGCCCCCTCCACATTAAAAGATTAAAACCAACCGATATAGAAACACATTTCATACATCTGTTTGGACAGCTTCCATTAAACAAATAAATAAATAGACGTTAGAAAACACTCTACATATCATAGAAAAATGGGAACAGGAGATTAATACTATAGTGGACATTGATGCCCAGGGAAAACGTATGCTCCAGATGTCACAGGGGGATGGGAGCAAGCCATGTCCTCCATGTGCTTTTCCTTCATCAATAAGAAGGACAAGCTGAGGTTCCTTAAGACACCGCTGATAACTAGTGCCCTGTGATAGACTGGCGACCTTTCCTGGGTGTATACCTGCCTTTCGCCGAATAAGAACTGAGATAGGTTGCAATTCTCACACGACTCGACTTCAGGTAAGCGATTCACATGAATGGATGGATGGATTTTAGTTCAAGCTCTGCATATCAACAATTTATTTCCCCCCTTATTTCTAGTTCAATCATCTCAGGCACTGTTTAAAACTCTTATAATGGGAGGAAAAGTACTAGGTTTAGGTAATGAAGTTGGCTGAATGAGGCTAACTTCACACACACACACACACACACGCACGCACACGCGCACACACACACACACACACACACACACACACACGGACACATACACACACACAAAACACTTGTTGCCACAACAGTCCAAGTTTTGTTTTCATCCTCTGTCTGCAAAAACGAATGCCTTTGACACCGACATCAACACCTATTCACATTTCTCAGCTTCTCTGTATCTCTTCAACCTCAAATTGATGTCTAGCTTCACCCTTTTCAAATACTAACAACACCAGTCACTTGAAGACAGGGTACAACAGACTTGTAAAAGGAAAAACGATCAGAAACACATCACACCT
The DNA here is from genome assembly GCA_900302585.1 of Regalecus glesne. NCBI lineage: Eukaryota > Metazoa > Chordata > Actinopteri > Lampriformes > Regalecidae > Regalecus > Regalecus glesne. The sequence continues at coordinate 9,676 of OMLC01058093.1, forward strand.
GTCAATCACTACCAATATCCAGCTATTACTGCGCCCCTGATCACAAGACAAAAGAGATTCCGGTTGCCTGCTGATCTGATCAATGTAATTCCATCCAGGAAAGGAATCAATCAATATGTGGGTATCTATACAAGCAGTGCAACCCACCAGCTGATGCTCAGCCACCTGTTCACAGACTGTGTGGGTTACCAATCAATAGTAGATGCCTTTAGCCTCAGTGGTGATGATTGCTTTGCCCCTCACCTTTAAAAGACTGCAGCCTTTTGATGCTACAGTTAGCCACAATGCACGCGCGCACACACACACATAATATCTATGTGCATTTATATACACACACAAGAGAAAAAAAGCTACCTCACTCAACTTGCAGCCCAAGCAATGAGAGAATAAAGAGAAAAGCCTATTGATCTAAGAGAAGATTCTCTCTCTCTCTCTCTCTCTCTCTCTCTCTCTCTCTCTCTCTCTGTCTCTATATCTGT
>OMLC01058135.1:0-10098 GCA_900302585.1 Regalecus glesne
GGGAGGGGGGGTTCAACTGGAAAGGGGAAGTGAAATTTCTCTGAGGTGAGTAAGGTTTGAGAGCCTCGGGATGAGGGTGAAGGAGGATGAACTACAAAGAAAGAAAGCAAAAGACAGAACAAGAAAGCTTTGTTATATAACACTATTCCTTGCTATTGTCATGCGGTCTGGGCCGAGATCCATCACCGTGGGGGAGAGAAGGACATCTTAATAGCCTCTGGTCTGCTCTTGCCCTCTCACCACCCTTTTCTTTCTTTCCAACCCGACTTCCCTCCCCTCATCCCTCCTTCAGTCGGTTAAGAGGACAGGTACAGGAAACACTCATTCATTAACAACCTGGACCTCGTTAGCTGAAGGACTCTTCACAATATGGCCAGTTCCACCTCTGAGGGATCTTAGTGTGTGTGTGTGTGTGTGTGTGTGTGTGTGTGTGTGTGTGGTTATGTTTGTGCGTAGGCAAAAAATTGATGAGGGGGGGCAAAGGGTAAGTCAGGACCAGGGTTGAGGGTCTGTTGGTTTAGTGACCTGGGGTCCCAGAGCAGATGATGGGAGTCCCGGTGAGAGAGACCCCAACAACATTAAAAGTCCCTGAACCATGTCCACCATCAAACAACCGTAGATATTTCACTTTTGGGGCAATAGTTTATCCACTTTTATCCACCAACATGATAGAAAAAATAAAAGAAATGAAAATATTCTGAATGGCTGCATTTACACCTTGGGAATTTCCCTTGCAGTGACTGAACAATCCTTCAACTATTCATCTACTCGAACACTAGAAACAACATGTTAGACAGCCTCACTCTTGTCCCCGCTAGGATAGATATTAATCTTAAATGATGCATTTTTTTTGGTCATAAACCCTGAACCAAGTTTCAAATCTGTTTCCAACAAGGGAGCGAAATTTCAATTTCAGATACTCAAAAATAACTGAGTCAGTCTTTACTAAATCAATATTTATGAAATGCCTCAAAAGGTTAAAAAAAAACCTTCCACCCAGCTAAAATGTTCCCAGTGGATAAATAATGCACACAGGACACACGACCCTCGTCTCAAAATATATTATTTGATATTTAGGTTGTTTGGCTTTTGGGTTAAATGAAAAAACCTATGACTTCATTGGCTCTAAAAGATAACAACATACTTTGCATAGAGCAGTTTACCTCCACACCCTGGTTCCGGTCCACACTGACCCCATCCATCAGTCTACTTTCAGTTCAGAATGGGACTGTGATTTGGAAAATCCGACTCTATCTCTTTTTTTGGACAATTAATTCCAATCTAGCAGTAGCATCTAGCAGAGTGGATGTACTCTCAGACCAGCCTGGGAGCTAGACGAATCTTCCAGATCATGTTTTACATTTGCTTCGATATAGATCTCTGGTCACCATCCCAATCAGAGAGATTAACAGTCGAACTGATCCAGGTTGGTCCAATCACAGCCGTTTATCTAATATGGCAACCTTAGTTTAATCAAGTGCGTTCCAAGAACTGTGCCTCTGATTGGCTAGTAGTCATTGCCTCCTTTGGTTCGGTTGGTCAAGGTGAGGGTTAGAATGAGGTTAGCCAATCAGAGACAGAGCAGGGGCGGGTCTACCCGGAATACAGGTGGGGTAAACTAACGCAAAGTGAATCTACCATCATGACAATCTTAGACAAACTGAATGGTGAATTTTCTCTCAAAGAACGGACTACTTCACTTAAATATTTTATTTATTTAAATAGTTTGCCGGACTTTGGACAGGTTCAAGCACTACGGTACACATTTCTTTGCGCTGATTAGTTGTTGGGCTGCACCCTTTGATAACGCTCCCCGGAAATAAAAAGAAATAACCAAGAGAAGCTACACCAGTTAGCATTTGTCTGCTGGTCCAGTTCCCAGACCTACCAGTCCACAGATGCGTGGGTATTTATGAAAAAGTAGCTCTTTTTTGGAAACTACGTTTTGGATTACTGAAAATGGACTTACTTATTCCAGGATGAAGATTTAAAAAGCTCCGGTTTCAGTGTTGCCGTGAAGACAGGGTAAGAGGTTTTTTGTCTGTTGTTGGCTTTTTTTTTAATTCAGGCTTCTGATTGGCCAATGTGGCTTTGGAGTTATATTGCTCCCTGTTGGCTTGGCCTGTTCTTGACAGTGTATCAATTGTGTTGAAGAAACTTTATTTATTTGTCATTGTACATAAATGCAAGGAAAAGTGTTCTCCACATTTAACCCATCCTATTGTATAGGAGCAGTGAGCAGCTGCAGCACCCAGGGACAAACTCCAGTTATTTTTCCTATTGCCTTGCTCAGGGGCACAAGCAGGATTATTAACCCTAGCATGCATGTCTTTTTGATGGTGGGAGGATACCCACACAGACGTGAGAACATGCAAACTCCACACAGAAAGGATCTGGGACTGGATTCAAACCCAGGATCTTCTTGCTCTGAGGCAACAATGCTAACCACTGGGCCATTGTGCTAACCCAATGAGCAGCATGTGTTTTTGAGTCCTCATTTGGAAGCGGATTTTTTTTTCAAAACGGCACTCGTGGATGAGGTGGGGAAACCCTGTTTTTGAAAATATCCTCATGATGTGGACTAGACGAGCCTTTCTGGAGACTTGGGATTCCTAGTTGTCCACATTCAGCAACTTTGAATAAATTGTGAAACTGTAGAGTAGGTTTTGTTATGTGTTTTACTCGTGAGATTTCAGTGTAATACTGGCAATGGTCTGGACCTTTCACTCTCATGAAACCGGGAACACAATCCCGGAGTATGAGAATAAATGGCTGCCACCCATGTAGTTGACAGGGCTGTTTCTCTCTCCTCTCTGTCTCCATTGCTGCTGCAAGCTCAGGGCCACATGCCCTTTTTCATTACTCTGAACAGGCCAGCTGCATTGTAAGTACAACCAATTTCCTTGCAGTCTATAAAGCTGTCAATCAAAATCATACTGAACAGAGAGTGGAGGTGGGAGGGGGTAGAGGGGCAAGGCAAGGCAAGCTGTGAGGGTGGGCTCCGGGGCTCTCGACCAGATGTCAGAGTTCTACCCCGGGACCGAATTGAGAGAAGGAAAAGAAAGGATGATGAGAGAGAGAATGAGACAGAGAGGGATGGATTAGTGGGGTGGGATGTTAATGGCAGGGCTTTTTCCGAACAGGAGAATGTCAAAAGTTCATAACAGGGAATACCAGAAATGTTGTGACTCGCAGTAGAGGAGTGTGAAGGTGTCTCTGTTTTCTAAAAAGTGGTCAATTTGAGAAATGATTTCATGGTGGGGACATCACCATCCTGGTGGTGGGGCTTCAAAGAAACCACAGCCCCCTTTCAGACTGCATTGATAAGACTACATATTCTTCGCCATGAATTTCTTAGTTATTTAAAAGACAAAAATCCGAAATCGGGCCGCAGAGGAACTGGAGCCTATCTCAGTCCTCATTGGGCAAAAGGCAGGGACACACCCTGTATAGGTCACCAGTCTATCACAGGGCAGAGCAGTTAGGGGAATAGAGTCTTGCTCAAGGACACCTATTCAACTCCTTTTTGTTAATAATAAGAGGTCAATTTTTTGTGTCATGATTAGTTCCAACGTTGTTGGTGTGGACAAAGACTTAGATGGAGCTTAGGGGATTAAGATCAGATGCCCTTCCTGACACCCCATGGTGGGTTCAAACCCACAACACCTGGGTCATTGATTTCCGAAGCACGCGCTCTACCACTGAACTACAGATCCCCCATGTCTAGTAATTGGAAAATCACTGGTTTGATCACCCACTCCTTCAGAAAGTGTGTTGAAGTGTACTCGAGCAAGACACTGGACCCCTGGCTGCTCCTCGGATGCCGCAGGTGCCCACTGCTCCTATACAATAGGATGGGTTAAATGCAGAAGAAGGATTTCATTGTAGGAATACAATGACCAGATAAAGTGGCTTTCCTTTACATGCTGTTAGCCTAGATTGGATGAAAAGGGATGATGTCATTTTATAAGGCTTTTTTTGGTGGGGGACAATGTTTAAGAGAGGGGGGGGCACAGCATCTTCTTAACCCCCCCCCCTCAAATCAACCTCTGCATATTATGACACAGGTGCCATTACATGTGAGTGTTCAGTGTGGTGTGTTTCATTTTAAGAAGTTTGGGAAATCCTACCGAGTAGAGTTAAACAGCATCAACATTGTCATGGATTGTGAAAACCAACAGGCCAAAGTCACACCAGCACTGTTCCTTTAAGTTTCCTTTTATTAAAGTTATGAACAACAAGACAAATAAGTTATAATATTTTTATTTGTTAGAATTCTATCAGTGTTTGAACATTAATATTTAGAGAGCTAGTACAATTTTCTACTTTCATGGCTAGCCTTTGACAAACCCATAGAAAACAAGCCGTCTGAGGTCTCTCTCCTGTGATGGGAAGATAATACTGAAGGGGAGGTGTGTCTGTGTTGTCTCACAAGATCGTTAGCAATGAAAGTGTGCACCTTAAGGTTGCTTTTTTTCCTGTTACGGTATATCATTACATATAAACTCTTTAAAAATATACTTCTGTCAAATACCTTGACAACTACTATGTACACTACAAAAATAAATTTTCATATAAATAAATTATATGGCATACATTTATCTTTGTAACTGAAAACAGCATATGTCCATGCCAACCAAGACCAAAATGGCAGCCTGGGAGAACCAATGATTACTTTTTCCTTTTAAAATCCTCTAAGAGCTATGATGAGACTTGTAGTGTAAAATGTTATATACTCTCTTTTCCTATTTAACATTAGTAAGCACTTTATACAGATAAAACTCCATTAATGTAAAAACATTAAACTGTAATAGTGTTTTTTTCAATAGACATAAAAATCCCTGCATTTGTTATCCACTGGCATCATGACCAATATTGAAAGAAAAAAATGCATCTTATATTACAAAAATATAAATATCACAAATTGAACATCCGAAAAAAATGAACAAATAAAAAAATGAACAAAAAAAAATCAAAAATTAATAAAATAGTTGCCAGCCATGATTCTCTCCATTACTGCCAATGTGACATTAGGAGAAAACAAAGCAAAAATCAAACAAACAAAATAAAATCACCTATTTTCATGCAAGCAGCTGACATAACATGGTGGACAAGGGAGGGAAACGGCAAAGACTTCTGGGATGGAGGAAGACGGTCAAGGTGACACGTGTTAAACAGGAAGTAAGAGTGTAAAAGAGGGTGTGTATATGCAGTGGGTACGTAATGGAGACGGGCCTGGCTCTGAGACTGAAGTGTGTGTCGGTGGACTGGGGGATGGGGCGCTTGTTAGAAGTGATGGATATAAATGGTCACCCTAAACACCCGTCCCCCTACACACATAGAAACCCCACACTACCCATTACACAAATACACACACACCTTCAAATACACGTATAGACAAAAACTGGGACACTGATGACTGTGGAGGGGGGGTACACTCTGACCCCTGTGGCTATGGGCTGTGCCATTTGGCAGTTGAGGGGATATTTCCAATTAGTGTCATTATGTTGTGGAGTTTTATGAGCTAAGGTCAGTGGGGCCAAATTGGGGCCAGTAGTCTTTGCTGTCTATTAAGAAAGACAGAGAGGGAGAAGCAATGATGATAAACATGTTTAAACTGATACAACACACACACACACACACAAACAGGGGTGCAAACACACGCGAACATGAACATACATGCGCACACACACACACACAGAGCGCATTGTCAGGCTTAGCCCTTAGCAGGCTGAATGGGCTAGCTTATTGGTTGGACAGAAATGTAGAGCTACTTAGATACATATACCTGTGAAATAAAGATGAATGCAGTCAAGTTCCAGGTTCAGTTGGGTCATACAGTATTCTGAGCTTTAGCTTATCGACTAGAAAGAGCTACACAGGGCGCTAGGAGTGCTCCCCTTTGACCCTGGTCCAGAATCAGCAATGTGAACACCCCCATAATGTCGGGGCTGGTGTCTGAGGTGGGATCACTGATCCTAAGTTAGTAAAAAAAAACAGAACCTGTTTTCATAAAGCCTGCTAAGGTTAAACAATACATTGCCTCTTACAGTAAAATAACAGAAAAACAACGTGACAGACAGTGACAAAGCTGATAGTAGAAACAGGTTCCAATGAGGAGGCTACAAATATGGAGGGACAGTTGGGGAAAAACAAAAATCTTCTTCATATCTGCTTGTCTTAAATAGCACGCATAGCGTGTGTCAAGTTAAACAGTAATTGTTTCATAACTACCACAGGTTTGTGATAAAAAATAATAGTTTAAAATGCGTACCTTTATACAATAATACACACGGAAAGACACAAACGTTCATTCTTGCACATGCGTACAAAAGAGCCCTGTATGGTTATTCTAACAATTTCCCCTCATGTTTGAAATGAGTGTAAATGTTAGTCTATTTTGAGGATGTGTCTGATGGATAAGGCGGAAACAAGTGAGACTAGGTCACATCATTCAGCCCAACTCACATTCTCTCACATACACTAACGCACACACCACCCTCAGACAAATGCACACATACGTGCACTAATGTGCACAAATGCAACAATTCACATGCTTATTTTTAAGACATTTGCATAGAGTTATTAATGTACATTATTTCAAAATATTTCAAGCAGCAATGCTGAATGCTGACAGGTAATTTTTTTTTTCCTTAATGAAGCTTCCTCATGGCACAGATCCACAGATGAGTGAACAGTAATCAGATCTCTCTCGCTCTCTCTCTCTCTCTGTCTCTCTCTCACACACACATGCACACACACACACACAGCCATGCACATAGTACACACACAGTACACACAGCCATGCATACAGGCCATGTTAAATGGCAGCCCCAGTCTGTTAACAAAAGGAGTTTTACAGCTCCTAAAAATTATAGCTACTTTTTTGTTGATATTTACATATGTGTACATCTTTTAAATATCGATAGAAATATCTATGACTAAAGTTCACTGGATTACAGTAAAGAATGAGCACCATGAAGGCAACACTCATGAGTGTCTCGCTGCCTGGGGCTGGGGGCTTGCCAGTCTTGACCGGGCGATGCCAGGCTAGGTTAAGCTGAGCTGTACCGGATCAGATACTTAGTAATACAGAGGAGTCCGTCTTTGGCCATTGTGCTTCTGCTCATTACCCCTGGAAACAACAGAGATAGTGTACAGTTGTATCACAGAGCATGACGATAATTAAGGATTAGTCTACTGGTCTGGTATCTTTATGCATATTTTACATTTTCAGTGACACTGAAAACACAAATTTAAATTAGTTTGCAAATTATTGAAGACCAGTTCTCAACTGCATGGTCCAATATGGGCTCACCTCATCTAGGCCGTCTGGCACAGTTGTTCTCAACTGCCTCAAACTCCATATCCTGGAGCTCGATGGCCTCAGTATCAGGTCCTCTGTGCCATGTATGGGTGTCCTGTGGCACATGAGGATCTTGGAAGACAGGGTCTGGCTCTGCCCCTGAACGGCCTGCCCCTGTTGGATGGTAACTGTCCGTTGCAGTGTATCCTGGGTAAGATGGCGCTGGGGGGCTCTGGTTGGGCAAAGGAGCTGAATGGACGGCGACAGTGACGGAGGCCGAAGCCGTTACCGTAGTAATAGGTTGGCAGTAAGGAGTAGGGTTGCAGTGATGCAGGGGATGATGATTGGTCCGAGCATTTTGGGAAGGGTGAGCTCTGTGGCCCGCAGAGTGTTCTCTATGACCAGAGCCATGGGAGCTGTAATGGCCCCCAGCCTCAGTAGCAGTTTCAAAAGCGTCCGTGCGTAGGCGAGGTGGGGGCAGGGGCTGCTGGTGCAGTTGGCTCTTGGGATCCCTGCTGCTGTAGTGACGGGAAGCCCCAGGTGGGGGCCCAGAATCCGAACCCTGAGGAGGGACAGACTGTACAAGAAAAGGAGAGTAGATATCGATAGAGAGAAATGCATGGGAAGAAAGAAAGAGAGAAAGAAAGGGGATAATGAAAATGAGAGAAAAGTGGCAGATAAGGCCAATTGATGATCTACATGTCACACACTTACTCTAATTGTACATGACATACACCCATGGCTATTATCTCAATATTCAGTTCTCTAAAGGCACGTTCAGACACAAAGCAACTCTGGCAATGCATCGTCAGATTTGGCTCATTTTCTATGAGATGAGCAACTTGGCAGACTGGTTGATTCGACATTGGGGGCAGCCATGTGTCAAAAGTTGAGAGATGCTGAACTTTTGAGCGATACTGGAAAATAATAATAATAATAATAATAATGATAATAATGATAATGATTCCCTTATCAGTCCCGCAAGGGGAAATTTGGATTTCTCTGCATTTTAGACCCAACCTATTGTATAGGAGCAGTGAGCTGCCAACATATGGCGCTCGGGGAGCAGTTAGGGGTTCAGTGTCTTAATCAAGGACACCTTGACATGCTGTATGCAGGACCGGGGATCAAACCTGCCCTGCATTATTATTACCCTGCAGTTGCATTCAATTGTTTCAGAATTGGGGCTCCCACATTTTACTTCCTGCTAAAACAAAAATAGATAAGAAGCTCATCATCTTGATCTGTACATTGCCAGTTTTAGACAATATTCAGTGTACTATTTTTTCTCCTCTTTTCAGAAAACATGAAGGACCAAGAGGTGACCCAAACAATACATGGATTGATAAATTATGTATTTAGGTACCGACAGCTAAAATGTTGTAAGGACATCTAAGCTACTTGGAAGGAGCTATAAATCACGTGGGATACGCCCAAGAGCTGACAACACCAGCACCTTTCAGCACTTGTCTCTTGTCTGAACACAGCTTTAGATGCCTGTAGGGTTAACAAATATAGCTGGTAATTTGCTGACTCTTGCAGCTCAAAATAGAATAATAAAATTTAAATGTCCTTTAAATGAATAAATGTAGCGTAGATATAATTGGAAATCCATCCAAATTGATTATATGAGAGAATCAGAAAATAACATAAATAACCACTGAGTGACACATGGTCTTACTGTGGAAATCGTGTATGATGGGGGTTCAGTCTGTCTGCCTGCACGTCTATGCCCAGCTCCTGGCCTCCGTTCTTCTTCTGTCCACATTGTTCTGCCTCTGCTGGTCTGCTGGTGGCAATGCTGCTCCTCCGCTCTACCTCGCCCCCTAGCTGAGGGGGTGTTGTAGTGCCGCAGCTCCTGGCTGATGCCAGACACTGTGGTGTTGGAGCTGTACTCCGAGTCCGAGGAGTCAGAAGTGGCACCAGAAGTGGTGGTAGTAGCACCGGTGTTACGAGGACGGACTGAGAAGTGGACAACATGAGGAGGGGCCTCGGGAGATGGTGTGGGTAACCGACTACGACCGTCTACAGGGGAGACCTGAAGGATGAGGAGGTATGGGGGGTGGAATGTTGAGAAAGTAGCAGTTAGCGGGTGATCTGCAACAGTATTGTAGCTCAATCACATGCTAAAGTCAGCTGTGGGAAAACCGTAGGGATAAAATATAGCCATCTTTTGTCAATAAAGTTTTTTGACCTAATGTGTTAACATAGATGTGTGCTCTTGTAGCTTACCTCTGGATAAGGTCCAAAGTATGACAGTAATACTGGAAGCAGGACCAACCCATTCAGCACTCCTAGAACTGTAAGGATGGCAAGTACTGCAAAGAAATACCTGTGACACAAAACACATACGCAAACACGCTTAGCAAGGAAGAATCTGTTGGACAGAAATCTAAGATCATTCAAATGCATGGACTATTTGGTCATTTATTTCCGTTTTTGCTTTATTTATTGATCCTCTGAAATACAATCAAAACAAATACAACAAATATGACACCTGGCAGGGCAAGCCTGTCCAAATACACAGAGAACATTCATGATGGGCAACACAACCGTGAGTTTCATAGATTAGCAACTAAAGCAATACAGACAGAGAGACAGACAGTGGAAAGAAAGTAAAAATACCTGTGCCAGCCAAAGGATTGGTGCATAGAAGTTTAGACATGTGCAAGATCAACCATAGCACATGCCTGAAATTATACCTCCACAAACATACCAGGCCACTCCCCCAACATGCGCTCACACACACACACACACACACACACACACATGCAGAACCCCCCCAACCCAAC
>OMLC01058148.1:0-10032 GCA_900302585.1 Regalecus glesne
GACTGAAAGAATAAGATCACGGATACAAGCAGCTGCGATGAGGTTTCTTAGGAGGGTGTCTGATGTCTCCCTTAGAGATAGGGTGAGAAGCTCAGACATACGTGAGGGACTCGGAGTAGAGCCGTTGGTCCTACAAATAGAAAGGAGCCAGTTGAGGTGGTTCGGGCATCTAGTAAGGATGCCACCTGATCGCCTCCCAAAGGAGGTTTTTCAGGCACGTCCAGCTGGGAGAAGGCCACGGGGTAGACCAAGGATCAGATGGAGGGATTATATCTCCACACTGGCCTGGGAACACTTTGAGATCCCCCAATCAGAGCTAGTGGATGTTGCAAGGGAAAGGAAAGCTTGGAGGTTCTGGCTGAAGTCTGCTACCTCTACTACCTGACACCGGATAAGCGGTTGACGATGGATGGATGGATGGCTCAACAAATAGGGAACTACTGTGGTTCGGTGTGACAACTGGTGCGAAATCATCGCTATACATCGACAGCTAAGGTAGCACATAAACTAAGTTAGTATTATGTACCAACACAAAAGCAAACAGGCACTTTAACTACTGCATGCTAAGGTAATCAAATGACACTGCAAATAATAAATCGTGATTATAGATTATCCATCCATCCATCCATCCATCCATCCATCCATCCATCCATCCATCCATCCATCCATTGTCAACCGCTATCTGATTCTCTCATTACATGGATGACCTCTTTGACAGCTCAGCCTGTTCAAATCAGTGTGTTCCTTCCTATAAAGGATGTCCACATCCTCATCCTTGAAAGAGTGGCCACTGGCCTGTAGATGGGTGTAGACTGTGGAGTCCTGGCCTGATGCTTTAGATCTTCTGTGTTATACCATTGTCTTTGGCTAGTGTCTGGTTTCCCCGATGTACAAGCCAGGGCAATCCTTGTGGCACTTAACAGTGTACACATTATTACTTTGTTTTTGCCAGGGGACTAAATCTTTGGGGTGGACCAATTTTATTTTGGGATTTGAAAGCAACTGAGATGCAGGGTTTGGAAAATATACAAGTCAAATTTTCCCAAAACTCTCATCATATACAGAATCACCACTGGCTTGCAGTTAGGTAGCGGTTTTCATGGTTTTGATTGGCTGGCACACTGTTTGGGCATCTTCCTAGCTTTGACAAATGGCCAGTTAAGGTATCCGCACTTACGCAGTGTCTGTCTGATGTGAGATTGCTTCTATTCCCTATCCGCTGTGTCAGTGGGTATTTTGTCAGCTCGGTGGTAAAGAGTCCTGATGACTCTTAGCTTGTGCTCCAGTTGACTCATCATCCGCTTGAGTAATCACAATCATCAGCTGCCAAGTGATAAGTCAAACAAAGCTTTTATGTTGGGCTCACTTGACCAAGATTGAAAGAAATCATTTGAATTCCTGTATTATTTCTCACCTTATTTTTTGAGTTCTCTCTCCTCCATTGGTTGTTTCCTTGAATAGGTATGACAGAATAAGGTGTCTGGGGTGGTCACAGTTTAATTATCTGGTTGAACCACAAGAATATTTTGCAGATGATCAAGTTTGGACAATTTAGGAATTAAGTATATTATGGTGCCATGTTGTGTCAACATTAAAAGGTGAACCGACAAGTAAGGTACCTAATTAAACAGTGTAGTCATTATTTTCAATAAAACTCAATTCAGAACTCAATTGGATCACAATTTGCCCAATCCTTGTGCCAAAAGCTTTAAAATGCAAAGCTTTATGAACACTTTGGCCATTGCAAGTGGACCTCAAGCCAAGCAGCTCATTTTAATATTAATTATGACAGTAATAACAATAACTTTATTTATATAGCACTTTTAAAAACTGTTACAAAGCACTCTACATGCATAAAATGGAGTGAAATATAAACGACTTGGGGGGGGGAGGGCAAAGTGTTGGTTAGCATAGCAAGAATTACAGGGCAATTTCAAAGCAATGACCAAAGTAAAACCGTCGGATTCAAGATTTAATGACTTTATTATCACACATACAGGTGCACATACAGGAAAATGGGAATTGTGTCAGCCTGAAATGGTGCATTCAGATAATACAAAGACAGAAACACAAAATATCACCAGTAAAGAAGCACCAATTGGAGAATTCAATTCAGCTTTATACAGGTGTTTTGAGGCGTGACTTAAAACAGGGCACTGATGCAGCACGTCTGAACCTCTTGTGGCCAAACCCTTCATAGTCTGGGTTTTCTAACAGGAAATGCACAGCTTTAAACCATGACAGTTTGGCCTGGCAAGGTGTTTGCTCATATGAATAGAGCAGCTTGGAGACGTATAAGGAGGTGCCAAGCCAGACAGGGCTTTAAACGTGATTAAAAAGATTTCCCAACCAACTCTCAAAGACACCAGTAGTCAACATAAATAAGCTATAATGTATGGGTGTCATCATCAAGCAATTTCAACTGTATGATTTGAAATCATTTTTTCCCCCAGTTGAAATAAATGCAGCTATAAATTCTGTTATGAATTCATGTTATGGTCATGTCAAAGCCTGTTGAATGTTACGATACATCCAGACTCCCAATTTTCAAGGTTTGCCGCAATGTTCAAATGTCTTGTGCACTTGCTCTGTTGGATCAATCAGTTAGTTGGATGACAGCATTTTCCTAGCACAGTAAGAACTGCCCCAGGCTGCACACATGCACACACCATCTCTGCCAAAGAGCAAAGAGGTTGCAATCTGTCCTGTTCACCTATCCACAAAAGTTCCTTGGAAAGGAAAGAATGTGTGTGTAAATGATATACAGTAGGTCAGCATAAATCACCAATGTAAAATGCCTACAGTGTGAGATAAGATGTTATCAATTAGCTCATCAGTATTTTTGCATTAATAAGACATTTGGCTTTTTGGACGATGGGCTTTTTCATAGCCTGCAGCCTATTTTCATCTCATCATGCCCCTCAGTGATTAGTCAGTTATTGTTGATAATTGTTACGAACAAAAAGCTTTATTTAATTTTCCCTATACATAGATACAGTTAAATTTTTTCTCTGCATTTAACCCATCCTATTGTGTAGGAGTAGTGATTAAGGGAGCCCGGGGAGCAGTTAGAGGTTCAGTGTCTTACTCGAGGAGGCTTTGACATGCTTTTGGCATTTGTAACTTTATAAGCTTTGAACTAACAATCTTCCACTTAGAAACAGGGAAAGAAATGTTCTTGATTTGTGGGAATCGATTTTCCTGAATCTTTTGTTATTAAGAATATATATACTTACGCATATATCTGAAGATTTTTGTGTCATTGTGTTGTCATTCTATGTAATGTGCCTGTAAGAGCCATGAAACTGCAGTCAAATTCCATGTATGTTAAAACTTACATGGGCAATACGATGATTCTGAATAGCTCAGACACTCTGCCCTTTAAACTTTGCTTTCCGCCAAGTTCATCAGTGAGTCACCTAAATCAGTTGTACAAATTTCCAGGTCACGTTGATCTGTTGGCTACAGACCAAGCCTCAGTCTTACTCTCAACACATCGTCCACGCAGGAAACATGTATCAGGCACGATGTTTAAGGTCCTGTTTTGAGTAAGAATGCTCAGATTAAACTTAACAATGTACACCTTACCACCAGAAGTTATTCCTTTCACATCAGTCTGCAACGGTAAAATAGAATGTGTCGCTAGCAGTACAGTTGTGTGCATGCAGAGGGTTTTATTAGCTAGCCAGTAGCTGTTTAAACCTACAGCATAGCATTTCATGGCTGTGGCTTGATTGCTATTTTGTATAGGAAGTGAATTTCCGTTTTAGGGTGGAGTTGTAAATACATATTGGGGGGAGTGCATGTCTGCGTATGGTGTTTTTGAACCACCTAGTACATTTCCATAGGATGAATTTTATAGCCATATTGTCATGATGCACGTCCCTACTTTACACAAGCCATCTTCCCCCAACAAGGCCTTGATGTATTGGGGCTTATCTACAAGTGAGAATACTAGCTAGCACTTACAATTATATGTGAGTATCATCACTATTTAGCTGAATACCCTGTAATATTATTTCTTCTCACCATGAATTAAGGACTATGAAAATTACAGGTTTGAGGTGTGCTTCACAGTTTTATGGACTATAAGTGCTGATATTGATGGGAGGGTAATGGTAGTCCTCGGCCCTGAGTGTAAATAGTGTCTAAAGTGATATTTACTCTGTTATCATGTGGAGGAAAAGGTGCAGAGGCATTGGGTTAAAGGTAGAAGTGAGACCTGACACGGGGCAGCTCTGAAAGCCACACATGGGAGGGCCATATCCTTGGCAAACAAGAGTTGGTTTTTGTTTTATCTTGGCTGCTCAGATATTGAACTGATAACATGGAGGCAATCTGGACGTGATTGAGCGAAGCATTCATTTTCTGTCAGGCTTTATCCGTGTCTAAAAAACATACATAATGGAAACTGTACACAAACCTAATCAATCGGATGTTGTATTTCAACCAGGAGTGCAATTCTAGTGAGGGGCAGATATCAGCAAGTACCTGTCAGTGTCTTCCGTTAGGAGGTAAAGGTGAGCGACAGCAACAGGTTGTGTGACAGTTCTAAAAACTACTGAGGCTAAGTGTTTTGGTCCCCCGCGGAGGTCGTAAGTAGTTCTGCTGCACCTTATTTGAATGTGAGATCTGGCACCGGTCCATTATCTGTTCAGCTTGGTTCCACGGCTGAGAACGCGGCCTCCACGGGGAACATGACACAAACCTGAAAGTTACTGCACTTTGCTACATCTCCAATCAATCTGCTTGGCAGGTTCCTCTGTTCACGGCTAAGGAGCTGTAAAATTGTTTTGGTTAATTTAAATCATGGAGCTCTCGTTACGCAAGGTCTCCAGAAACGGCGCTCTTGACACCAACGCCTGAGGATGCACATTTTAGGTTTTTATCTGCTAGTTTACCCCCTCTTGCAATCGGCCTCCTCTCCTGGAAAGGGAACATATAGCTGATATCTTTCAATCAAGAGCTCTCCTGTCCTTGCAATCACAGTGTCATTGTTCGCCTCATGTTGTGGAAAGCCCTTTTGACAGAGCGCTGTGATGAATCACCTGGCTAAGGCTTTTGGAAAAGAAGGCTTCAGATCCCATCGCCCTCTTTTTCATAGGCTTGGAAAAAAAACAACATTCAATTCATTTCTCCTGCTCTTTCATGTCTCCTGTCGCTTTTCATTGGTACGCACACAGTGTTTTAAAAGTTATTCACTGCAACCCCTTCTCTTTTCTTCTCACTGGGCTTCGCAAAGCAAATATCTGGCGGGTTTAGTTCATAAAGGAAGCGCTTTTACTTGCTTAAGGTGCTGACGGCAAGGCACACTCTGTTATGTTGGAGGCTTAGAAAAACAAAACTTATAGCAGGGCTCGTCTCAGCTGCCAAATTAAGTGGCAGAGGCTTCTAATTCTGCACCGTTCATCTTGTGGAAAAATGAATCCCCTCACTCTTTTGTCCGGTAAGCTGTAGCAATGCAGAGAAACTTGTGTGCTCTTTTTCAACTTTTCAGATTTCTTCCTCTTCTCCTTCTTCTTTTCTAATATCAACTTCTAAGAGTGAAAAGAGGGACAAATATAAACTTGCAGCAGCAACATGTGAGCACATGATCAGAGGTCCAAGGTGAGTGTTTTTCAAAAGCCTGAATACTTCATAGGAGAAATGGAGTGTGGGAGAAGTACAAATGACACTCCCTTAACTTGGGCAAAGAGGGTGATTTAGTGCACCTGTGATTTTACTGTATACGAGCATATTGTGCATTCAAAGCCTGTCAAAAATCCCTCTGTATGTTGCAATACGCTGTAACTATCATTGGCGGTTAGTTATCACACGTGTAGGACATATCTCCGTGAATAAGTTTTACAAGCAATAAATCAGCGTTGAACATTTGCTGTGATTCGACAGGAATAGTCACTTTGACAGCAAGTTACGTTTGCTACCTAAACAGTGAGGGCCACAGGGTTGGGTTAAGGTGAGTGCTGCTGTCTGTGGCTCTGTTCCACGCATTGGCAGCCAAAGGTAATTTATAGATCCAGACACACTGTACCTGCCAGCTGTGCAGCAATCACTCCGCCCAATCCTTCACATGCAGACATAACAAGCTTCCTGAGTGATGGGATACACAAGATAGAAAACTTTGGACCAGCCTATATATAACTGACACAAAAAGCTTAACCTCAGCCATGCAGTTCAGACTTCACTCCGATGACAAAGATCATCCAATATAAATGCTGTTTTGGTTTCCCATCTATATTTATTCAGCACGAAATACCAACGCTCGCACCGGAATGATCAACCAAACGTCTTAGGGCTTGACTTTTTATACACTCCTGATCTATTAAACAACTCATTTAAGGTCTAAAAAATGTAGGCAATTCATCTCATCCTGTGTGAATGGATAATTAATTTTTAAACTATCGCACGTGTCACGTAAAAAAAGACCTTCTACATTGCTGTGCCTGAATGCGTGCATCACAATGAATAACCAGGAAATATATGGAGGGTATGCTTAGGAAAAGTTGTAAACTTTGTTTTGGAAGAAGTTTAACTGGCAACATATTGCATAAGTGCCTTGTTTAAGCATTTCAACGAGCAGCATTTGTAGTTTGTCACATACACAGCCAAAATGGTGTTTTCAGTTGTCTTTCCCTTGAAAAGATATTGAATGAAGTGAGCTGTACAATTAGCGCACAGAGGCTTCGCAATGCGAAGCTCAGAAACCTGGACAAACCCTGTCCTGTCTACTGCAGGAGGCCTGACACCTGGGCAAACACTGGAGCCCAATGATCTGTCATCAGCTATGGAAACCAGCACCAACCCCGGTCCCTTTTGTCAGTGCACAAAAGAAAATGCCTCAAATTAATTTAGCACTCGGCATTCATCTTCTGCTGAGGCTTAAGGCCTCATCTAAGCTTGCGAAACAGCAAAAGGGGCTTCATGTAAGAACTTTGGCTCATGGGTGAAGTCGAACGCTGTTAAGACGTGACATGTTGACTGTTTAGTCAAGTATGTGTATCCTGTTAATTCAGACAGTTGGTAATACCCGGGATCTACGGAGCCCTCAGATGTAATACTGCATATACCCTTCTCCTCTGATCTCTTTCACTCAGCCTGTCCTCTACAAGCAAGACCTCTTGAGGACATACAAGATAATTGTCCTGCGGCATTCCCTCGCCCACAGACAACTTCAAACAGGGTTTTCCAAATTCAAGATTATGTTAAGCATGGCTAGTGATGACTTATAAGGCACTCAACGATGACACGGCGTGTTCTTTAGTGGCCGTCTCAGTGACGCATTGCTCAGACCTAAGGTAAATATTGACACTGTCTGGAATGCAAATGATTAATATGTGGATTGCATATACATACTCCTACGAAGTTGACACCTGTAGACACAACATTTTGTTTATCTGATAGCATAACGTGATTCTGTCTATCAGCCCCGGTTAACTGGAAGCTTTGGGTCTTATTAATATTGGGCTGTAATCTATCTGTGTAGGGAAATGAATCATATTTGCGGTGCATTGTTGAATATACAAGGCAGCGTTAGCAAAGCTATATTCTCTATTTTTCCATTGACAGAGTACAGTGGTGCGTCAGACCCGCAGTTATGAATGTGATAATTTACTGAAGGTATGACTGCTGCAGTTTGCCACAAGGTCCCTGCACACAAAAGAAGTAACCTGGATGCCGTAGCCATGGTAACACCATTTGACTTGGCGGCAATCAGAGCACTGTAGCTACGGCCATCATTCAAAAGCTATTCAGACAGTTGAATGATGAGAGACCTTGAGAATGGATGGCGGGAGAGTCACTGCGATGGGGGCCTTTCTTCTCTTCTGGTGCATTGTGAGGGCACACCGCACTGACTTGATCACACACACCAGAGGAACTCATCTTAAGCTCTTAAAACTAGACCATAATCCACCGATGCATGCCATGTGACACGTATCTTTTTTGGATGGAAAGGAGGGCAGGCTGCCGCACCGCATTCAGGTCACCTAATTCATAGTGAATGATATCCGCCGGACATGGTTGCTTTTGCTTTCTTTGAGATTGTGCAGCAGGAAAAGGAATTTTTCATACTTGTACTGTGCAAATTTACTTGAATAGCATGGGTAATATTTTCTACGAGGTTCCCTCATATGCAGAGAGATTTTGATACTGCCATGCTTTTTGCATTATGGCTGTGCATATATCATTTTCACAGGCAACAAATTAAAAAGGTTCCTAGGTATTAGGCTGGCATAAAGCCATGCTGCTGCTGCGGCAGAATGTGCAAATAGGTGCAGAAAAGGTAGTTTTGATAATCACACCGAGTAATTCCCTCCAGAGTGAAATATCAGCTAACAGACTTTTGTTCATGATGTCAGCAGGATGATGTGAGGGCTGTGAAATCCCTGATTTATAGCAAACCGTCTTACGTCTGAGCTATTCAGAGTGGAGTCTGACACAAAGCTGAATCCTCAAGCGGCTCGATTAAACTGCATAGGGATTTAGGAATTGTCACAACAGTGCCTGAAACCAGTGAGACAGAGACATCATGTTACAATAGAATAGAAATATGCCCGATGGTATTTAGTCCCAAATAAATCTGTTGACATTGCTAAAAATGTTATTATTGTATACGAGTGAAAGCACATAAGTTGGCTGCTCTTGGGTGACAATAGCAGCTCCCAGAGATTTTGATCCCATGGCCCATCTGTGGAAATGTCTCGGGTGAGACTAGTCAAGTATTTTGTGCAGTAGAACAAGTGATAAACTCTCACTGTGAAAGTTGAGATAACATCTGTATATGTTTCATCAGTGCAGTAATCCCCTCTTCATTCTTCAGTCATGGCCCATTAATGATCAAATTCATTTTCAACTCAAAGCGTGATTCTAGTGATAATTTAGAATACAGTCCAACCACTGCATTGTTTATATCGATTCGAGAATTCTGAAAATTTTCTTTAAAATTTTGATTGAAAAAGAAGTGCCCCCCCTCCATCTCCAAGCAAAATATATTTACTATGGGTGTCCTACAACCTGTGTTGACCCCTGCTTGCAACCCACTTGTGGGGTCACGACCTTTAGTTTGAAAACCACTGGCCAACGTCACTATTCACCCTGGCATCTAGCCTCCACATGCAACTCATCAATCCTGGTGATTAAGAATATAGAATCCATCAAAGCAAAGATTCCAAAAATTAGGCCAAATGAAAGTCAAATTATTGTTTTATAAATGGGGATGGCTGCAATTCTGTTTGGGCACAATTTCACAATGTGTTGCTGCAGCTACTTTCAGAGTGTAATGTTTCTAAGATGCCCCACGTAGCATCCACGGCCTCTCAGTCACCCTTGCACTAAATAGCTGAACGAATCTGAGCAGAAATCCATCAGAACGTTGTTTTTTTTCAATCTTATTTTTTTCTCCCTTTTTACCCCCACCCGAATTCACCGAGTGTCCTACTGCTGGGTCAGTCTCTTTTATGCCCCTCTAGTACGTCAACAGGAAGGAGGAAGTGGTAGCATGTGTCTCCTCCAAGTCACATGACCACTAGCCCTCACTAGTCCACACATCATGGTCTGGTGGGGAAAGCACAGTGCTTGGCCGTCAGAGGAGAATGAAGCAGAGTACTTTCCCTTCACTTAACCAAGAGGCCTGGACGACCCAGAGGGGGACACTAGTGAACCCAGAATACTTTATCCAACCTAACCCTTATACCCATGTGAGGCTTAGCCAGTTATGACCCACTAACTATGGACCTCTGGCTGTGGTTGGAAATGGTAGAGCTGGGATTCACCACCGGAGGCCCTCTTGATCAGGCTTTGAATGAAAGCTGATGTGGTAGAATAATAATAATAATAATAATAATAATAATAATGATTCCCTTATCAGTCCCGCAAGGGGAAACTTGTTCTCTGCATTTTTGACCTCTGCATTTTGAATAAATACATCTGATAAATATAAATGTTATTAAATAGCGCTTTTCTAATTTGATGGCCAATCCGTGTATCAGTGTTGTATCATGTTTGGCACACACCCTGGAGGGACACGGTGGCGTG
>OMLC01058157.1:0-12855 GCA_900302585.1 Regalecus glesne
TGATCATCTCAATGCTGATGAAAATCTCCTAACATGATCGCTGTATTACACGTGGATTTTCCTAATCCCAGTGTATGCTGCTATGACCCAGTTCAGCATGCAACAATATTGAAATGTACTGAATACACTACATGACTCAATAATCCTTAAATATCGTGTGCGTACCCTTCAAGCTTCATCAACTTACTTCATGTAAAACCTGTTTTTGTGTTGAGACGGTCCCAAAAGGCCACGCTAGTAAAACCAAAATGCACTGTAATGAAAATTTTCTGTGCAGAAATTGTTTAAATTGAAAAAAAAGGATTGTTAAATGAAAACTGATTTGCAAGAGCCATGCAACGGTTTCCTTCTAATCACAGGGCTATGGATGCATCCATCCATCCATCCATCCATTACCAACTGCATGGTAGTGCAGTGGCTGGCACTGGTGCTGCACAGCAAGATGGTCCTGGGTTTCTTTGTGGAGTTTCCATGTTCTCCCTGTGTCTTCATCCATTTCCTCTGAAAGTACATGTCATTGTATGTATGTACAATGACAAATAAATAAAGCTTCCTCTTCATATCTGATGTCGGGTTGCAGGGTCATGCTAGAGCCTATCCCAGAGCTCTTTGGGTGAAATGAGGGGAAAGATCACGGACAGGTCACATTCCATTGCAAAACGGGTGTGAGGATTGAGGCCTGATGCCTTTCTTGACCTCCAGTTGCGTGTTTGAACCTGCACCTTCTGGCTTATCAGTTCCCAAGGTATAAACTCAACCCCTGAGCTACCAGTGCTCCCTATGTCAGGAACATCACTAAAAGGAAATGCTTTAGCACAACCCGTTGACTTTCAGTGGACGTCCTGTAAAACGGAGGTAACTCAGATCAAAAATACCCCATTGAGAATAATAGACAGGTGAAGAACGGCAGCAACTCCACACGGTGACGGATGGTAGATGGGGTTTACATTCCGCCGTGATGTATCTGCAACGCTTTATTCCGCCAAGTAATTTCCATGACAATAAGGCCTTTGTACAGGCATGCATTGTTTTGGTGTACTCAAATAGTGAAGGGGTTATTGTTTTGAATATGGAAATTTTGCTTTTTCCTGCAGGAATTCTCTCTTTTGAAGTAATCTCTTTGAGTGTGTTTTGGTTCAAGAGGCATCCTCAGCAGGGCGGGGTGGGGGACTTTTTAAATGCAATTTTCCTCTTACCACCCTTGAATAGTCGTGCCGTGGAAGCTCTAACCTTGAGCCTTCAGAACAGATAAATCCTAACCGATTGTATTCTGATTAGATTAAGCAGCTTAATCTGCAACACATATGCACGGGACCGAAAGCAGCAGGCGTGCCAGTTCAGGCGAAGTAGAAATATTTGGATGCTAATACTTGGAGGCAAATAGCAGTGACATCAGTGATAAACAATTTGGCAAATGGCAAACATTAACCTTAGTGGTTATGGAGAAGAAAAATGCCGGCATTTCCCTAGAGGAAGAGAAAACAGTGCACCGAGTTACTTCATATTGAGTTATTCAAGGCTTCCAGGATTTTCGTCTAAGGCTATACATTGCAATAGCATTTACACTGACCTTACACCAAGTACCTCATTATATGCTGCAGCACAGGGACGATCCATGACCTTGTCTTAGTGCCTGTTACAAATGAATGCGGACGCTATCGCGGATGTACGCATGCTCATTCAGGTGTGTACAGGAGTGGATTCAATGCCTCCGTGAACGTATCTGTCTGTCTGCTGTACGAGTCTTCATAGGTCTGCGAGCTCGCGCACGTGTGATGTTTTGACTGATGGGTGTGATTCTGTCACCCTTCAGTAGGTTTTAGACAATCCCTTATTTTTAGCTTTGATTAAGGCTCTCTGCAGTATATTTCTGACACCTGCCTCTGTTCTTCATGGCTCAACTCTGAAAAGTTCACTAAAATAAGTGTTTTGATCCTGAATATGGCATCTATTAGGGCTTGAAAACCTTGTCTCCCGTGGTAATTCAAAGCCTTACTTTTGATGGATTTGGAAGTAGTATAATAAGAAAAGGCTTGAATTGTTATATTTAGTGCCTCCCAGCTGTCTTTTTAATGTGACAGGATTTTATTGTATGGACAGATCCTTTCTTTTTTGGGGGGTTATTTTAGTACACAATGCCAGTTGGTGAAAACAAACATTTGAGAGAGAGAACTAATGCAAGCTAGGAAGAAAATTGGATGAGTCTGGTTCACATTTTCATTGGATTGATAGATTGGAGAGATAGGCATCCAACCATAATCCCATTTTGATGGATTTAGAAACAATCAGGAGGAGCTCTGAAAACCAATGCAATTTTACAACTCATGTTAAGTTCCTGAAATGAATTTTATTCAAAACACTGTAATATAATTACAGTGCCATGATATTCCAACATCCACTCTTTCAAAGTCAGCCAGAGAGGAACATGTATCACAGGCTTACAAGTGTGCCTATATTATTGACAAGTGTGATGGCTTCTGAGATAATGAGAAAAACACCTTGACTGTTTAATTTGATGATTTGATTGGCTGATGTGAAGGAGGGGGTGTGGTAGAACATGCACTTCAGAAACTGATGAGCCATGTGCACCCCCATCTTGTAGGGATACATATGGATTTAGATTAAGTTTGGGGGATTAGAGGTGGATGCCCTTCCTGATGCCCTGTGATGGATTTGAACCCTCCACCTCTGCCTCGTCAGTTCCCAAAGTGTGCCCTCTACCACTGAGCTACAGCATCACCCTAGTACACGTACAGTAACTCTACGTACAGCTTGGTACCTGCTCTGCAAGTTAAGTTTCCAGTCATAACTTGATCACTCTTTTCTCTCATCAGACACTTGACCTGAGATTCTCAAATGATTAACTGCCTTAGTACAATTACACAGAATACACTTCACAGGAAGATGTTCCTAAGATGCCAACGCTAACAGTATAATCTCCTTTACTTTACAACTCTTAAAGTGGTGGCGCCAATTGATCTTTATGCCAGGACACTTTAGGAGGAGTAAATCAGTCAGAGCCTTGCTCCTTATGCCTTTCTACTTCTAAATCCAAGTCAACCAACTTAAGCCACTTGATGTTTAAAGTACTATTACCATCTCTTGTCCAGAGATAAGGGCCGGGCTTTATGCATGGAGTCTATTTTAGGGGTGGGTCAGCCCACAAGAGTCGATGACTTTTCATCGTGTAGCCCCACACAGTTCCCCTTTAATTGTGCTTAATATCAGCCCATACCAGTCTGTCACAGATTATCTCATCAGTGTTATTGAGTTTACAGTTGATCCAATGGGAGAGATGGTGTAATGGGTGAATGATTAAGTATCTCAGTCTTTTTTCTTCCTCTTCATGTTTATTGTATTTGCAGTGTGGTGCGATTTGTCATTAACCGCTGCAATTTGAAACTGATTTGAGATTCAAATCAGTTGAGAAGGGAGATAATGTAGTGTGCACATCTTTCTTACATCTTCAGTTTCATTTATTTGCGTCATGAACTATTGGATAGAAGAGCATCAGGAAGCCGCACTATTGGCCTTATAGGATGCGTGTCAGGTCATCCCAAATGTGCTGCATATGATTTTATTTTTGTTGTTATCCAATTCAAGGCAAAGATGCCAATTATCATTTCAAACAAGAGATGTCTTTAAAGTTTACCCTTCACCTTTTTGTGGACGTCAACAACCCTCCTGTGTAGATACAGTCTCAAAGTGCTTCAGTTCTTTTATTTAGTGAAATGGGGCCATGGTAGCTCAGTGGTAGAGCACAAACTTCTGGAACTGACGAGCCAGAAATCGTGGGTTTGAACCCCCCTCGGGGTGTGGGTAAGGGCATCCGGTCTTAATCCTTACCATGAAGCTATAATCTGACGTGGTGCATGAGATGGTGGCATTAATATAAAAAGCTGTACATAGTCCCTTCAAAAAGAAAAAGAATACCATTCAATCTGGGCTTGGCTTCCATGGTTGGTGAGCATTGCATAAGAGGATGGGAAAAATTGGTGAGAAAGGGTTGTAGGCTTCTCATCTCATTGAGCCAGGGAGGAAGGGCGGACTTGTGAAATTGTGGTTACAAGCCAGAAGAAGCAGAATTCGACTCGGTGATGCCTTTTTACTTCCTGGCCTGGCTGCTTGTGTGCGTGTGCGTGTGTGCGTGTGTGTGTGTGTGTGTGTGTGTGTGTGTGTGTGTTTTCTCTCACTGGGCTTGCCAGCTGTGCTGTCTTCTCTCCCAGAGAATTGAGGATATGACCTCTCACCCCATTTAATGAGGATGACGCCTGCACCAGTCCTCTGAGTCACTGGAAAAATTTGACGAAAGTGGACTGAAACACATTTGTTCAAAAATAAGCATAGCCATGTCAGAGGTAGTAAGTGAGGTTGGGGCAAAATACAATCCATGAGATTTAGACCACCTTTAAAATGCCATACAAGCACTCCACTGAATACTACATTCGGATAATCTGTGCATGTTCCAGATACCCTAATAAACCTCATCAAATAGGACTAATTTTAAATAGCGTTTTTTTTAGTCTTGTGATGACACAAAGCTCTTTACAATGCATGCCACCTATTTACTGAGCCCAATGCCCTTTCCTGATGCCCATGGTGAGATTGAGCCCATGACACCTGACTTGGAGGCATGCGCTCTTCCATGGCTCCCAAAGACAGTAAATGAAGGCTTTTTCTCATGTGTGAAATTATTAAGGTCCATTTTTACTTGTCATGATTAGTCCCCACATTATGGGGATGGACATGGAGTTAGATGGAGCTAGGGGGATTAAGGCTGGTTGCTCTTCCTGATGCCCCATGGTGGGTTCAAACCTGCTGCCTCTAGCTCATCAGTTCCCAAAGCGTGCGGTCTACCACTGAGCCACCACGGTCACCCCTTGTCTGTGATGCAATCAGATGTTAAATAAAAGATTGTTGCATGCTTAATCTGTTATTCTCTAAAAGTAGATGCGAGGGAGTTTTGTAACCTGTTATTATGTTCCCGCTACAACACATCCATTAGATTAGGGAGATAATACACTTGGATACCACACCAAGTTAAACTGCTTCATTCTGTGCTGTTCTGCATCTCTCTCTCTTCCCTGGCCGTATTTACCGTGCAAAACCAGATCAAATGGAGGAGAAATATTTCATGTCATGTTTATCTGCTAACACGCCATTTATGCACCAGGTAGGGATGTGGGCGATAGCAGTGTGCAGAAACGCCAGTTACAGAAGGAGCTTTCTAGGCTTATTTCTCAAAAGGCTTAGGTACATGTAGAGTAGTTCTTTGTTTGAATGTTATGCTTAAAAAGCCATTATTGCTCATTTTCATCATCAGCATTTCTGAAGTGCAAGGTCAACTCACTCGCTGTGATCTTGTTGTGCACCCAGGGCTTCATTTGTAAATCAGTAGGTCCTGGACACAAAGAGTGGTTTTCGGGTAGATCAGGAGCAGAGGAAAAGTCAAGGGACACAATATGTATTTTATGCATTTTCAAAGAACAAAAAGCTTCTTCTACAGTGGGAAAGAAGCAATTCGCTTCCAGGAAATAAAATAATTACAGAGCAGATGACATTAAATATAGCCCCCCCCAATATTTACAGCTTTTAATGGTGACGAAGGAACGGCCAGATCCAATCAAATAGGTGGCGGTCCCAGTCTGGGAGGTCCTGGATCCTGTTCTGGCAGAATCTGACACAAATTAAGCCGCTTGTGCAGCCAGGATTTTGAAGAGGAGATGATTTAAAAGAGAATCTAGATAAACAAATCCATATGCGGGCAATGGTGAGCTAATAAGCTAATGTGTCGGCTGCTTGACAGCCAGCTTTGTAGCAAACTATATTTTCAAAAGGAAACTTTAAATTTTTAACGTTAATTACAGCTAGTCTTGTTATTTAAGACGCATGCAGAAAACAATATGGACCACAGCATTAGCTGGTGCCTCTTTGGAAAACTCGCTGCAGCCACACATGTAACCTTAAAGAAGAAATGTTTAAAGTCCATACACTAGAGCATATTGTTTATTCATAGGGGAAGCTTTTTAGTGTGGAGAAACAACCCTTTCATTAGGTCTAGTGTATCAACCCAAGAAACTACCATCATTAAGGAGGTAATTTCAAAAGGGCATCCATCCATCCATCATCAACTGCTTATTCAAAGTTGGGTTGTGGAGCTGTGCCGGAGCCTATCCCAGTACTCACAGGGTGAAATGCAGGGAAACACCCTGGACAGGTCACCGTTCCATCTCAGGGGTTGAGCACTTAGAGCTTTAGTGTATTGCTCAAGGACACCTCGACATGATTTCTGCAAGGGCCGGGGATTGAACCACCAATCTTCAGATTACTAGATGACGGCCCTAATTCCTGAGCTATGCCACCCCTAAACTGGAAATTCTTGGTATTCTAGGCATATTAAACAATAATAAAATTACATTCCAAAACCTATGCATTGAAACCATGACGAGATGAAAGATATGTAGATCTAAAAAAAATGTTGGCCACGGATTGAAGACCTGAGGGGACACATGGCTATCCTTACACTGGCACGATACCTTGATGCTGCAGGTTATCTATCAAAAGACTGAGCTGATGTATATTTGGATGTACTCTTGTTTACCTTGTTGTTATGTTGACCTTGATTTCAATCCAATATAGAATATTGAAATCAGGGGGTGGTCCAGTGGCTAGCACTGTTGCCTCACAGCATGTTGCATTTTCTCCTCATGTCTATGTGGGTTTCTTCTCGGTGCTTTGGTTTCATCCCACCTTTAAAAAGACATGCATGTTAGGGTTAATAGTCCTGAGCAAGGCAATAGGAAAGATAACTGGAGTTGGTCCTAGGGTGCTGCAGCTGCTCCCTGCTCTAATACAATAGGATGGGCTAGATGTAACAAACAAACTTCATTGTAACTGTACAATGACAAAATAAAGTGTCAACAAACTGCTGTCTTCTCGGTCAATTTTAGTCCATTTTTTATTGACATGTCCCATTCAGTAAAGCATTGTTCAACCAAAAAACCCCAAAATGAGTCAGCTGTTGTAGCAGTAATGCTCCCACATCCTTGAACACTGAAATGTTGTTATTTTGGCTGATTTGCACTGTTTTGGTATTATTGTATTTCCACAAGACATAGAACAGTTTATTGATGAATAGTATTTAAGGTGTTCAACAATTTCAGAGGCTTTGACAAGGGTACACTTCAAATAAGTTTTCATCATGGCATTGTGTTCTTTCAATCACATGTTACTGTAATGTAAGTTATTGATGTTAGTTGAAATAATTACATGAATGAAGTGTAGCCAAGTCAGAGATGCATTCTACCGTTGAAGGTCAAATACGCCATCAGCTCAAATAAGAAAAGGCTTTGTGAAGCAAGCGAGTAGTGAAGGCAAGTGTGTAGAGATGAGTTTGGGGTTAAAAAAAGCTGTTTACAGAATCGGCTGATCTAACGGAAGGAGGGGAGTGTTTCAGAGGGACAGGCCTCAGTTGGCTAAAGCACAGCACCCTTGGATTTTTTTTTGAGGGAGTGGAGTGGAGAAAAGCGACCCTGGTCAGAAGATCTGGGTGGCTTAGAGGTGGAGTAAGGGCGCAAAAGTTCTGAAATAAAAGCGTAAGACTATTTAGAGCCATGTATGTGATGAGCAGTATCTATAAATGTATTCTAAACTTTACAGGAAGCTAGTGAAGGAATACGAGGATGGCCTTATGAGGTCTATGATAGGTATTGGTTAGCAGCCTGGCTAGAGAACGTTGCATGAGTTGCAGACAGGGCTCTTGGGCTGGGACAGGAGAGAAGAAAATTGCAGTGATCAAGGCATGAAAAAGTATTGTATGGATTAATAATTCTAAACTCTGGATGGTATGATCAATTTGAGTTTTGTCATGGAGTTGGAAGAGGCAATAAAAGGCGTTTTGGGTACAATCTCACTTCGGGAAATCAGGAAAGGGCATCCGTCCTTAATCCCCCATGCTTGGGCAAATGTGAAACATAAGTTGTAAAGTGGTTCAGTGGTTTCAGCGCCATAAAAAAATAAGTCCATGTACCATATTATGCCGGTAAGGGCATAGATATTTACAGGGTATTAATACCGTTTAGTGCACATATGGTTTCATTTCATGTTATGCCTACTTACCATTGACCTAGATTAGAGTCGTCATGTACAATACTTTCTTAATGATGACTTCAATTGAAGTTTTCACATGCTGCCCCAATTCTCTTTAAGATTCCTAAAAATGAACTTCAAAGCATAGTGGCAAAGATCCCAATTTCATTCCTCCCCAAGACACCCTACCTCCACTTTTAAGTGCACAGGTCATGGGTCCTTATGTTATCTGTCAATGGTGGCCTTTATTTACTTTGTTTTTTTGTATGTATCTGTGTAACACTGAAATCAAAACCCTCCAAAGACATATTGACTCTCATCTTTTAAACCTTGAAGTAAATTGATTCAGGTATGGGGCAGAAAAGGGAAAATTAAAGTCGTTACCTCATGTAACTTTTATTAAAGGCTGAAAGATTGCTTCTCTTTCATGCTCTGTAACTCTTAATACTCAACACCGGGGGGGGGAGAAATCAATTTTTGTAGCTTAAACAGAAATGCCAATTTCATTTTCAGTCACTTGAAAAAATACAGGAATAAAAAAATACGAAATTACTGCAAATGTCATGTGGAGAGTAAATCAATCTGTTATTCTTTGTCTCCAGTCATCCCTACACATCAGGCCCATAGTGCCTTTAAACCCAAGCTCCCACAGGGAGTTCTCTCATACGCTCAAAGATAGCTGAAATGATAACCATTTCAGCTGTGAACATCGTCATTGCCGATGACTTCAGATCGAGCAAATGTGAATGCTTTTAATGTCTTCCCAAGATAAAACCAGCCATTTACCTCTGGACTTTTCATCAGATCAGCATATAAACCAGGTGAATAACACGTAAACGCACATTTCTTTTAGCTTGTAGTTGGCAACTAGGAAATCTGTCCGTCTGTATGTCTATCTAATGCCATATGAGCCCCATCCTTATGAAAAATTACATATATTTATAATTTTTATTGCGCTAGTGTTTTAAGGTGGCATTGCTCAGGAGCTAGGGTAGTCATCTAGAAATCCATGGATTGAGGGTTCGATCCTTCCTTCAGAAGGTGTTGTCAAGGTGTTCTCCATTAAGACACTGAATCCCTAACTACTGTGGACAACAGATGGAAAATAGCTTGGTGGCTAAATTGGGCATAGTTACATTCGATGTTCTTCGAGTCTGTGACTTGGCTTCAAATAAGTGTATGTTGATGGATAAATGTTCATTGATACATACTGTCCCTATAAAGGAGGTTATTATTATTATTATTATTATTATTATTATTATTATTGTGCCAGGATAACTATATCCTACATAATTTCTTATAGTTTTCCTTATTTTTATTTTTATCTTAATATTTGTCCCATTAGATACCAGATGAAGATTGATTAGGGTTAGCTCATATGACTTAATTTTATGCTATTTAATAAATACTTACAACACTCAGTAAAAGGCTGCAAATGATAAGCAACATAAGGTTGCTAGCTCCTCTGATCCTAAAGAATGAGTACCATGAAAAGTAGGAATGAAAGCAGGATTTCATGTCAGTTTTTTTTAAAGTTTGTTAACAAGGCTAGTAGATGCACAAGAGCATTGTGCTGAATTGGTCTCGGTCGTTATTAACAATACATTGACCCTGCCATGACCAAAGGAAAGCTCATGGACTCATTCACTCACATGACATTCACATGAATGGATTTTCTCAATTTCCATGTTGGAGTACTCAACTCACCCCAGCATGCCAGTGCATAGACTTTGGAAGGACCCTGGTCCACACCTTTAGGAACATAAGACTTTGTCTACCTTGTGTTTGTTCAGCAAACTGTTTCCAGAATTAGAACACATTTGGTTCATTTGGAAAGTTTCCACAAAACTAACACAGGGTCAGTTTTTCAAGTCATGCCCATGAATTGCATTTGTTGAAGTGACACTGAGTTAGCTGTACCTATCTGCACCTCCCTGCCCTCTGACGTGACTTGGTTTATCAGCATGCAGCAGCCATACTATTCAAAGAGAACCTAGAGGAGGGCAATCAGGAGAGCACAGATCTCCACCAGGCTTATGCATCTCCCCTTCTGTGGTGCTCGGATGTGGCGACAAATCACCTTTTTTTGCCTACCAGGAGAAGGGAAATACACACACGGACAGAAAAAAAATCAGTGTTTTTCCTGCTATAAGAATTTGCCCAGTGCTCGGGTCAATTCAAAGGTAAATGTGAAAAACTAAATCAAATGCAGTGATTAAACCCCAAAAATAAATTCTACCTAATACTTTTTGGGGCTTGGCAGGCTGTGGATGTGCTATGAATGTCACCAAGTCGGACATGATATGACTGAGACCAGGCAATCATAATTTCAAAGCCCTTACTAAAGTACTATGAATGTGTTCATGGTTTTCATGATATAAAAAGAATGAAGGTGAATAGCTGCTGTGCTGATTGACTTTCATTCATAAAACAGCAGTAAGAATACATAGCTCAGCCATGGGAAATATTTTATTAGAGCTACCGTGATGATTTCCAGCTGTGACTAAGATTAATCCTACTTTTGAAGTTGTATTTTTATGGCTGAGTTTTGAAATCAGAGACTCTGGACTTTCTGAGTGGCGGTAAGGTGAACAAAGTGAATTACTTTTGGTTCATCCAGTGTTCCTCCAGTTCTCAGTACTGAGATCAGCTATGAGGGATTGGCTTATTTGCCAGATACGATCAGCCTTGTGGTACTTCTCTAAACTCATCCCCAAATTCATTATGTTTTGCTTTTGAAACGGTTGCTGCTTGATCGGACTCGACTGTATGTGTGACTCACACATGGTCTCAGTTGACCCAGAGCAGGTAGTGATGGAGATCAGCATTGGTCGAGTGAGCTCTTGAGAGTGAATGAAGAGAGGGAGCAGCAATAATGAGAACAAACTTTTTTTAATGGTTGTCAATCACTGCAACCACAAGAAGTTCTTCATCATACACTCGTAACTTTGCACAGAATATCTTAGGCTGGTAGGTCCAATAGTTTTGGAAGATTAGCCATGGACACGCACATGACCAGACACATAACTCTCCAGGCTACCGCCTGGCGTAGATAATTTCAAAGTTGGTTTATAATTACATTGGACTGAACTTGAATAGAAATCAGAATTAAGAAAGTAAAGAAATAAAAGCCAATTTATTTGGTCATTGTGTTCTTACAATGAATTTGTCTGCATTTAACCTATCGTACAAGAGCAGCGAGCAGCTGCAGTCCCCGGGGAGCGGTTAGGGATTTGGAAATGAAAAATACCATTTCCCCACTTCCTGTCAACTATTCAACTTGATATGGGGCAGCATAGCTCAGGAGAGGTAGGGTGGTCATCTAGGAATCAGATGATTAGTGGTTCAATCCTGGTTCCTTCAAAAAGCCCGTTGAAGTGTCCTCAAGCAAGACACTGAAACCCTAACCGCTCGGGACAACATGAAAATCTTCCTCGTGGCTAAAACTGGTGTATTGATATACGACTCTAAATGTTCTGTAACATGCGCTGTGTATAGAAAAGGAGTTATTACTATTATCATCGTCATCATTATTATTATTATGAGAGGGGTTGATTCCCATGCTGCAGAAGTGAATCCTTTTTTTCTACATGGTTTAATCTGTCTTGGAGGTGCTTCTGTTCTGATCAGTCCAGACAAACCCAAATGCAGACAGACAGTGGAATTAAGTCATGTAAAAGGGGTTTATGTAGGAACAAAGGGTAATGAGAATGGCAGGCGAGACCAGAGTAGAGAGACGATGGCAGAACTAGACTTAGCTGAATGGTGGGTGGCTGAGTAGGGCAGACGGAGGAGGCAGGCAGGAGAACCAGAGAGCAGTGATCCTGGGAGCCTGAAGAGACATGGTAAATACAGGCAATACAACCAGGAGGAATAACTCTAGATATACTATTGAAGAGCTGCTGAGGATGAGGGACTACCACGGTGGTTGAAATAATAACCTGGTGACGAGTGGATTGAAAACAGGAGTAGATATACTGTTGAGTTGTCGACTTGATGGACGGCAGGTGTGAAGGCTGGACGGGTAAAGTGAATGAGCTATAATCAGGAGGGAGCTGAAGAGTGCCAAAGAGGGAAGCTGTGCCCACACATCCATCCATCCATCCATCAATCCATTGTCCACTGGTTATCTGATGTTGTGGGGGACCTGGAGCCTTTCTCGTTGCTCATTGGGCAAAAGGAAGGGAAACACTCTGGAAAGGTCGTCAGTCCATCACAGGGCAGAGCAGTTAGAGGAACCTGCAACCTTCCATGGGCAGGTGACCGCTCCAGCCCCTGAGCCATGCCCCCCCCGTATATATATCCATCCATCCATCCATTGTCAACTGCTTATCCGAAATCGGGTCGCGGGGGAACTGGAGCCTATCTCCGTTCTCACTGGGGGAGAGGCGGGGTACACTCTGTATAGGTCACCAGTCTATCACAGGGCAGAGCAGTTAGGGAACAGTGTCTTGCTCAAGGACACCTCGACACGCTTCTCTACAGGACTGGTGATCGAACCTGCAACCTTCCGATCGCCAGGCGATCTACCCACTGAGCTATGTCACCCGGGCAAAGGATTCCCTTATCAGTCCCGCGAGGGGAAATTAGGATTTCTCTGCATTGTTGACCCAACCTATTGTATAGGAGCAGTGAGCTGCTCAAGGACACGTCGACATGCTATATACAGGATTGGGGATTGATCCAGCAACCTTCCGATTGCCAGGCGACCGCTCTACCCACTGAGATATATATATATATATATGTCTTGATGCATGCTCAATATAT
>OMLC01058171.1:0-10600 GCA_900302585.1 Regalecus glesne
AGCACTTCACTTGTCCCCCCATGCATATGGTTAGTGGTTGTTTCAGGTAGGCCATGTGATGAAACATTTTGCAGAATCAGTGTGTGGATTGACAGAGACCATACTGGATCAATCGAGGCCTCCATACCTGGCACCAATGGAAACTATAAAATCTGCCATAGCAACCCCTGAAAAACAGGGAACAGACCGAAAGAAGAAGCTGTCTATAAACATATACATCAGATATAAACAGAATCTAAAAATATAAATCCCCCAAAATAAGAGGGCAGAGTCTCAAAAAGGTGGTGTCCAGGGTTGTTAGGGGTTAACAACAATCACCGCCCTTATAAACAATACAGTTGCGTGACAACTAGAAGCTGCTTTCATGCAATGGTACTGTTTATGAGGGTGGGGGTGTGTGTTGTCTGCTCAGACTGAAGATGTCACCTGTTTGAGTGACAAAAGGTTTCTGAATAAACTTCTGATCCAGTTGAAGTAGTTCACCTTTCGATTGCCTTACCCGGATTATTGAGCATGCATCAAAACGTCTTCATGAAATCAAACATTGCTTGACTGAAGACATTCACAGCCTGTGATAACCAAGGTAACCCTAGGGTAGCTGCACTAGAGGGACACTCAAACAATAGCACTAATAGCATTCATGTGCCCGAAGGATAATTATCATTCAGAATGATTCAGGGATATTTCACATCGTCAAAAGGCATCTTACTGACACAATGGACCACGTAATACATAATTTATTGACCCATTTTGAGAATAAACAGTCGGTCAATCGTTCAGCTCCCATTTTCTGGCTGCTCTTTTTTACCAATAAAAGACTACTTCACGGGTTCTTTTTTGCATGTCACTATAATAAGGCCCCACATTGTTGTGGTGGATACGGCCTTAGATCGAGCATGAAGAATTAAGGCCAGTAGCTGTTGCTTAGCGCCTCACGAAGGAATCAAACCCACGACGTCTGGTAGATATATTGACATTCGGGGAAGGATTTACGCGCCGACCAGGGACTGTTTAAAAGAAGTGTACGTATTCGCCATGATGTCACCCATTGGTTTGTGGACTACCGTTTTGAAGTCTCGAGTTTGGCGTTTTGGTCGTCGCCATCTTAATTTATTTGGAGCCAGAAATTCCCATATTTGGATGAGAGGGAGGAGCGAGGGATGGATCTGACTGAGAATCTGAGGACACTGTACACCTACCTGCACTGGAAAGCTGACCGCACCTGGCTCCTGGCAATGCTGTCTGAAGTCGCTGCTAACAAAGTCAGCTTCTACAATTCGAGGTAAACTTTATAGCTAAGTGTGAAAGTAATCTTAGTAGTTTAACTGCATACATTTCCACATTTGGTAAATATTTCATATAAGTGGAGTGACCTTGAAATTTCACTATGTGTATGTTAATGTTAACCACCTATGGTAAAACATCCCATCATTTTAGAATTGGTTCTGCAAATATAGGGTTACAGAAACGGACACGGCAGAACACGGCTACTGATTAATGTGTATTCTCCCATTTAACTGAATGAAATTTGGTTCCATTTTACGCAAGTAAGCTTTAATATTGACGTTCTTTGGTTACGTGTTTTTAGGGAAATTTTTGCAGGTCCTGTCCATTTGTCCATTCCATTGTTGATGACGGGCATGAAGAACATCTTTTGGGAGGATTCTATCTCTTTCAGAAAAAGTAACATTACTGAGTGCTGGAAAGTATCATGCCATGTCTCTGTACATGCTCAGTAATCATGGCATGAGCACCTACACAATACCACAGAAGTGAGTCATAGTTACTTTTCTATGCTATTTAATGTAAAACAGCACAGCAGACTTTTTTTACTAGTAAGCCAATGGAATAATGTATTTTCAGATACCTGCGTGGTGCTCATCTCATAAAAATGTTGTTGTTTTTCTCTACAGACTACATTATGATACATTTCTCATGAACATAATGTTCTTTTTTCCATCCAGCCGTGGTCTGGATCACTGGGGAGAGCTATGTATGGCGTGGGGCCGGGAGAGCTACTGAAACGGTGGGGAACAACCTTGGTGTTGATTCTATCTACATCCATTGGTTTAGCTGAAGTGAAAGAGGCTTTTCCCTTTGGGGAAGAGCAATACTGGATATCCTCCTCATTCACTGGAATGTCCTGGGAGATGTATCAAGCGTCAATGTCATCACAACAATGAAGGAAGACCTGCACCACCTCCAGCTGCAGCTCGGAGATGTAAAGATCATCTTCTCTGGCATCACTCAGAAATGCAGGTGGAAGGCTGGTGCCAATTCGGAGACGATTGCCTTCATATATACATATGCATGCATTGTATAAGTGGCAGGTTTATACATCACCCTCACATCAGGTTTGACATTCTTGGACCATTTTTACAGAATGAGTTCATTTCTCCACAGGGGGAAATGTTTTGGGGGATTTTCATTTTTTTTCTTGAGTCACTAAAATCCAAACTTCAGCACTGCTGAGATGTTTGTATCTGACTGCTTTTTCGCTATTTAATTTGAGCCTTAATTCATCTTTTTCTTAGCCCCAAACGTAGGCCAACATGCTCCCACGTTGGACATAGCTGTAACAAAGTGTGAATAGTTTCAAACATTAGAGTTTGTAGTGCTCCTAGTTCTCAACTATTAAAGTTAACATCAGTGTACTATTCCAAGAGCGTCGCTTATTTAGAGAGAGGTTGTTACAGGGGCAAATTTACATTCATATGCTCTTTCAGGTTCCCTTTTTCCCCTTCCATCATGACCCAAGTCAAACAAAAAAAAAAACCGTTAACAAGAATTGATTTCAAAACAGCTTTCTTCCCCCAAGCTGTGAACCCGCTACATATAAACTGTCTCACACACAAGGACCCATGATGAATAATAGCTCCTGGACTTTTGTTCCTTCCCTCCATTACTTATGGACTCCTGCAATGGCTTTTTCAGCTAAGCATTGCAGGCAACCTACGGACAGTTGCACCATTCTCATTTAATTGTAAAAGGCAGCTTTTATGCCTTTACCCAGGTTGGCACTTTATTCATTGAGTGTACAGACCGCCGCACCAAAGGGGTGCGGGCTATATATGACATGTTATTTTTATATTGGGCTTTTCCTCTCTTCCATTTCTACTGTAATGTATCCTTGTCACTGAAAATGATGTTGCACTGGATATTGAACTGCCTTTTATTATCCAAACCTGTCTCGCGAGGATGAAGTTCACATCTACCTTGATCCACAGCTGTATTTTTTATGCATCTACACTTGATTGTAAATTGCTCACTATGTTATTTAATTTATCCATTTATGACATTCTTTTAGAAAAAATGTCTGCTATAAAAAGAGGTCCAGACGAATGTGAAAAGAATGTAATATATTGATCAGTTAGAATGTCATGAGGAATATGCAATCAGGGGTAATACACAAAACATAAAGTTGTGGATCAAGGCAGATGTGAAGTTTTTCCTCAAAAGACAAGTTTGCATAATGTAAAGACGTAATTGAATGTCCAGTGCACCACTAGAAAACATTTCTGGTGTTGTTGATGGATAAAATTGTTGATATTAAGGCAATTCTTAAAATGCAATAAAGGTATTCACGAAGCTCTTGCCATAACTTTGTTGGTGGTTCGTATGGTTCATATTAAGCTCCATCTAAGTCTGTGTCCAACCCCGACAACGTGGGGACTAATCATCACACTTAAAACGAGGTCATTACTGTGTGGAGTTTGCAAATTCTCCTCTTGTCTGCATGGGTTTCCTCCAACTATCAGAAAGACATGCATGTTAAGGTTAATATTTCTGCCTGTGCCCCTGACCAAGGCAACGGGAGAAGAACTTGAGTGGGTCCCCAGGCACTGCAGCTGCCCACTGCTCCTGTGCAATAGGATAGGTTAAATGCCGAGAACATTTATGTTGCATTTATCCTTAGTTGATATCAAGAGCAGTTTGTTCTTCTGGATTTCTTCCATAGATGTCTCTGATCCACTACAAGTGTTGTGTTTTCTTTGTGAATCATTAGCAAACACGTTGGCAAATCGTCCCATCCATGCCGGCATCTTGGCGCTAAACACATTGCCTGCGTTGGCAGGGTTAGTGGATGAATGCTGCAGAGATATTTTTTGATATTTTTTCATATTAGTGTTGGAGTATTTCTTAAATAAAGGGAGGTTCACCATGCTGGTGTGTGTGGCTTCTCCCTGCTTTTTAGTTGTATTGTATCTCTGTCACTAAGAGAGACACTGCTTTGAGTGTTTTATGTAAAGAGGAGTCGTAACCTTTTTAGTTAAAGTCACCATGAGCAGAGAAACAGAGTCAGACAGAGTACAGGCTTCATTATTTGTTTTTACGGTGCAATGTTTGTTACTGGAGTAATCCATCAAAATAATGAACAAGAGAATTATGATGCTGGTTTTCTTCATTGCGGAATAAATGAAAAACATTTTGATAGTAAAATGCTGTGGAGGGCAATTCATAGCTCATTTAAAAACATCTACACACACTGAAATATAGAGAGATTGGAGTGTACTGGGCACTCTTTGGAACACTCACAAGAGTCATAACTTGTTTGTTTTGTGAAATGGCCATTAGCAAATCTCATTATGGGGTGGCCTGCTGTTTTGTCTTTTATCTTTTGTTTTATGTTTTTATTTTTCCTGCCACATCCCAAATCTCAACCTTATATAATTATATCAACAGTATCTTCATCATCATCTCAATTACGTTGTTTTTTTCTTTTTGATCAGAAGAAAAGGACCAAAGTCTGTTTTTTTACACTAGAGAAAAGATTTTTCTCCCCGAATAATGAAACCAATGGAGAGTAGTGGAGAGACTAGACACTGAAAGCTTCTCCCCTCTTTTCCTTTTCGATAGGCAATGCTCGGAATGTGACCAGGCCAGTAGCGATGA
The DNA here is from genome assembly GCA_900302585.1 of Regalecus glesne. NCBI lineage: Eukaryota > Metazoa > Chordata > Actinopteri > Lampriformes > Regalecidae > Regalecus > Regalecus glesne. The sequence goes on from OMLC01058171.1 coordinate 4,894, forward strand.
GGCAGATATCGCCATGGAGACGCTACCTGATGGCACCAAGAGGTCCAGGAGGCAGATCAAAGGACCAATCAAATTCATCCCACAGGAGATGTCGCCGGAGCCCAAGAAGCATCACATGAGAGGCACGGTGTGTATGAACACACGGGAAATGTCAATATGTGCCAAGAGGAAAAATGGTATTAATAAATGACAATAGAATCTGCCCTTGTAATTAACAAAGGGAATATATCTTGAAAAGTTTGTTTGTCCCAGATACCTCAATACATTCAGACTGAGCATTTGAGTCAAATGGTAATTGATTGACCCATGAAGACTAGAGATAATTAACCTGATTGTTAGTCTCATGAGCACCTTAAGGTTATCAGCTGGTTGCACAAGGTCACAGTCTCTTTCTTGACAGCAAAATACCAATTCTCTTATATATAGAGTGCTTTAAACAGTAAGTCTTTTGACTATACAGTCATTTCAAAGAAATTAGAGGAGTTTCTGGAATATTGCTATGAAAATAGCCTCTTAGCGCTAGAAGAGCCCGGCTGTTAAACCTCACACTGCCATCAAGAGACGACCCAGAGATTAAAGCTACACTCACACACACGTGGAATTGACATTGGCAAATGTTTGGCCTTTACTTCCATTTTATGCGACCGATGAGATGAATAAAATGTTCACTTCCAGTGGCAAAGCAAATTTACCAGAAAAGTGGAGCTCCATGCTAGTTTGATGCTAGTTTGCCTAGCCACCGGAAGCAAGTTTTTTTTTACCCCTTTGCTTTCATAGAATGGAAGTGAACAGGAGGCTAATATTCACGAATGTTAATTTTGTGCATGTGTGACCGTGCCCTAGTGTCTGCACCTTGTTTGCAATCAGATATCACTTATTCCCAAAAAATGACAGAGCTCAGAACTCGGTCGATTTGAACAGTTTTATCTCTCAGCGTTGATGACTTCATGAAAAGGCTAGACCACCTGATTCCTTAAACTCTCAGAGGTTAAATGTTTACTGAAAAAATAACGTCTGTGAACTGCTGTCCACTCATTCCATCACGTGGTGTCCATTAAGATGGATGAGCTTCCCCCCCCTCACCTCATTCAGACTACACCCAGTGTACTGCTTCTGCCATGTTGAAATCTGCTTAGCGCTATCTCTGTGTATGTTTCCGTCTGACCCGCTGCTCCGTGCTCTAAAATGCTCTTCGTCCTGGTCCCGATGTTGTTCCGATGGCGTGGCAGTGCTCACGGAAAATGGTTAGATAGAGTTTGGATGGTATTTAGTGTTTCAGTGGACAAAATGCTCCAGACATTTGAGTCTACGGTATTCCGGATGAGGAGAACAGGAGACACCTTTGCCTTAAATCGACCAACATCCCTGTGACTAGATGTTTTAGTGTATTTTGAAGGGAGAAATCGCAACTATATTACTCGTGACAGCTTTTACAATTTTAAAGGATGTTAGGAAACCGTGCCACAGGAAGAGCACATTTCATTTATTTATATGCAAGAAGCTTTATTTGAGTTTGAATAGCCAATGTAAATGGAGCTTGCCTTTCTACAGTCAGCAAATTTACTGATAAACCATGAAAGGGTCTAAGCCCACATAAATATAGCTTTTTATGTCCCCATACATATTCTAAACCAATTTCTACGTTGCTGATTTCTTGGCCACACTTTTCCCTTGCACCATGGTAAGGGTCGCTCCGTGCAGACTGTGTCCTATTTTAGGTATAACATTTTCTATCAGCTGTGAGAACTATGGATATACAACCTCTCCACCCCTCCATGGATCCCACTTATCTGTCTCAACCATGCTCTGATCCTCTGATATAGACCTGCCACCCTGGACCCTCAAGAAACGCTCAAGATTGATATCTTGGAGTGTGTGTGTGTGTGTGTGTGTGGGGGGGTTTGTCAAACCTTTCCTTCATATTGTCTTGTTCTTCCCTTTTGTCTATACACTATCGATATCTGACCTAGCTGAACAGAAATGAGAGAAACTTTCTTTTATTCCCTATTCAACTGTGGATGCTCCCAGTTTAGCTAACGTTGGCGACACTGTCAGACCAACTGACACAAAAAAAAGCTCCTCTCCAGAAAGAGAAATGAACAAAAGAAAGGTTGGATTGCCAGTTCCTCGGTTTTGAGTTCTGTATATCTGTCACAGAGGGTGAACTGGAGAATGGGGGAGCACGGTGCCAGACTGGGTTAATGTGGTTTTTAATTCGGGGTTTTCGAAACCCTGGGCCGAGGAGTGTGCTGAGGACTGTGCTGGAGTACTCAGGGATTAAGTGGCTTTTTCTGATTTCTCTTGCTGCCACAATCACCCAGTCGAGGCGCTTCAATGCAACATTTATCTTCAAATGCAAGACATTCAGTGGCAGCTGCTAAAAGGGCCCTGCTTTGCATTTTTAATGCTTTTACTAGGGCACCCGGGCGCTGGCACTTCTCTAAAGCCCTGTTTCAATTTATCAGGCCTGGCTAATCAACCTCCAACTGGCCTCAGTGGATGTGCGGGGTGTTTGTTTGGAGGGTTAGTATGCGTCAAAGGAGGTTGTGCTGTGTTTCTACCTGTATATTAGGACCCGGGTGTTTGTTTGTGCACACACATGCTAACATGGCCCGGTGCCAGCTTCACAAAGCTCCGACTCCTACAGCCACTGTTCATGCCCTGTAGTGGATAGATCCCCTAAAGGAGAGCCATGAGAGTCGAGCTTCGGCGTGTTGAGGGAACTATTCCAATTTAAAAGTGAACATTTTAAAAGAGGAGAATGAAAATGGTGCTACTGGTGTTACCAGTGCCACGTAACACCCATATTTGGATTCAACACGTAGTAGCAGCTCTGATGATCGAGGAGCTGGAAAATGCTTATCTTTAACCCAACATGTGAAGAACGAAGCCAATATGCCTAGTGCCAAAGCCCCATACCTTTACCTCCTGAGTTTGGTCTCAACTTTACATGATGCATTAGAAGTTCATTTTGGATTTTCTCTCCATTTATGATGGATAAATCATGATAATGGCCATTAATAGCCTGTGTCTTTTGAGTTATTACCTACAGAATTCATTGTGGGACAATAAAATGACTAATCAGCCCAGAATAATGGCACAAGAAGAATAAAATATGTCAGATTTCAATAGCAGACATTTTGTAGCCTAAATGTCATAAAACTTGACATGGCCATAGTTCACTGTAGGTCAAATCAGTGAATACAATGTTGTTTCTAGCACTGGGGTTTTACTTGCCAGAGGTTCTCTACCAGGCAAACTTGGCCCTGGCCATTGCTTATACAGTTAATGAAATGTTGCCCACATTCACGGAGTCAAAGGTGAATTTGCACTTAAACGCGCATTTATTTGATATCTCCCTCGTCAGTAGTGCTGAACACGTTATCTAGGGTGCACCGCAGTTAGTCTGTAGTCCTTTTTTCAACCTTTCAGTATACCAACAGTTCTTTTAGCGTGTTGTATTAGTGGTAAGAGAGGCCAATAATCAACTTCAGGGCAGAAACGCTCCCATTTGCTGCAGAAAACCCCACAGGGTGGATGTGATTCAGCTCAGATTATATCCTGTTAGTCCTTTCAAGCTCATCCGGAGGTAAAAATCTGTGCTCTGCACGTTTCATGTGTCCCCACGTGTTCGTTTGGTACGCATAGAACGCTGAAACCGTCTCCATTCATTGGTCAGTCCCTGTTTGTTTCCGAATCGCATCACATTGGATTTGTTCTAATTGCAACTTATCCGCACCCCCGCTATGCTAACAGGAGCATCTTCCATATGAACATATGCCATAACTCAGCTGGAAATGATGAGGATTAATTAATAGTTAATAAGTCTACATGTGGTTACTACTAGTTCCTACGCTCCGTTAATTTGTTCTAATCCTGTGTGAAATGATTCATGGTTGTTAAAGATGCAATGATGTACTTAATTAAAAGATTGATTTCGCCTGAGCCTTATAAACTGCCCGCGGTTTAATTTCCTCACCTGAGCAGTGGCTGTGATGGGGCGCGTGCACGTGTTTTCAGCTGACTCCAAGACGCGACCAGGAGTTTGGTCGGTGTTGATCTCCTTGGCCTTCAATGGATTACTCACAGGGTGCACTTTAATGAATAAATTGTTAAATTATGTCGGCCCTTTTGTTCAGTGGTGTTGCCACTGGAGAAATAGTGAAGGGCTTTTGCAGCCAATTGGCAACATCCTTGTAGTTAGCATTTATAATGATAAGTGCTCCATCTGGCTTGCGGTGGCAAGCCAAAGGCGACAGATGGAATTGTTTTCACAATCTGTTTAAATATGTTGTCGATTTTTCTTCCCCTTTTTAAAAACTCACCCGGCTCCATTATTTGTTTTCTAACGTCAAGAAGGTGTTTTTTTTATTATTATTATTATGATTATTTCTTTTCATGTTCCATTCCAACTCCATCATTAGACACTGTCCAAATTCACTTTTGAACATCCATAAAAATACAAGTTAGTAGATGGGAAGTAAATACCGTCTGTTGATCCAGGGCACTTTTAGGGCTTACAAAGGATTTCAGGGAAGTGTCAGTGGTATCCTTAAGGAAGGATCCACCCCCATGGTGTTCTAATACTCCAAGCACCATTTTCCACCAAGTGTGGCTCGAGTGAATGGTAGGCTTGGGATGCTACAAATCAGGCTTTGCCAATGAGACTTAGGAGAGATTTCTCATGACAAAGAAGGGCTATACACTGACCAAGCTCCCACTATCCAGATTATTAAAACCGCAACAATCTGACCTTTAATCATTTGATTTTTTTTTTATATTAATATATTTGTGAAATGAAGATTTTTTTTTATTATGATTATTTTTATTTTGGTGATGCTAAAACTGGACCTGTTTCCTTTGGTTTTGGTAGTGACGTTATGGCCAAACGGGAGCTCAAATTACTCCAAACAAGAACGCGTCATTAATTTTGGACGTTTCTTAATATTCATTTAATCTCATGTTTCACAGAGAACCAGAGGGCAGAAGAGGAAGCGAGTTCCCATCTGTGAAGACAGAGAAGACAAATTTGAGGTTAAAAAAAAACATTTTGGGAAAAGTTTGAGCTAACACATTAAAATCCATAATTAATCCAATTTTTCTTTCCTCTTCTATAATTTGCCTTTCTTAACACACTCCTTAATTGCTCTAACTACCCATTGTTTAGTTCATATTCATGAAATGTATTCATTATGTGTTGTGCTAATGTGACCCCCCTCCTTTCCAACACACACACACACACATACGCACGCACGCACACACACAGACACACACACACACACAAACCTAGAACTTCCTCACAAGCCCTCACACAGCAGTCAGTTCTAATCAACCATGTTTCCATAGGAACCAGCACCACGGGAGCGTCGTCAGCGGCAGTCTGCAGTCCAGAAGAAACCAAAAGCTGACGACACACGCACTGAGTGTACAACCTGCAAAGGGCCAGGTGACAATGAGAACCTAGTGAGGTAGGGGAATGTTTGTGTCCACAGGCTGGAATTGTAGAGATCAATTGAGGATGGGGGAGGCAGTTTGATGGGTGGTCTTTGTGTGTGTGTGTGTGTGTGTGTGTGTGTGTGTGTGTGTGTGTTTGTGTGTGCATGTCTGTGTGAGTGTGTGTGTGTGTGTGTGTGTGTGTGTGTGTGTGTGTGTGTGTGTGTGTGTGTGTGTGTGTGTGTGTGTGTGTGTGTGGGTGTGTGTGTTTCAG
>OMLC01058183.1:7869-18015 GCA_900302585.1 Regalecus glesne
AAGAGGAGGGTTACAACAGGGAGTTAGAGGGATATTGGCCAGGTCGGATGGAGTGGGGGGGGTACTAGGGTCACACCAGCACCTCTACGCCAAAAGAGGGGCCAGTGAGAGGAGGATTGAGGCAACCATCTCCCAGCTTTTGGCTGGGACCATGTGAAGCTCTCCGCTTCCTCCTCACTTCCCTCTGAGAGTCTTTGTTTCGCACGCAAACAGTGGCTGTGGCCCCAACTCGCTTGGCCAAGCGCTGCATCCAAACTGGCAGGGGTGAGAAAGGGAGGAGGGCAGGGGGGAGATGGGTATGGAGGGGGAAGAGTTGGGGTGGGTGTCTAGAATGCCAGTTCTTTCAGGCAGCTGATGTCATGCCTATGCCCACCGTGGGAGAGCAACAGAGAGACCAAGGCACCCCCCTCCGCTCCTTTTTTTTTTTTTTTTTTGGTTTACCCCTCCACACAGTCTCTTTTTCCGAAATGAATGAATCTTTCAGAAACGGCGCCCCATTGTGTGCCATAATCGACGCCGATTATCCCAATTTTATGCTGCCTTCCCGGACCGAGGAGGTTCCCTGAGTGCTGGCATTGAGAGCCGCCGCGATGCAGCGAGGACCTAGCGGCGTTGTCGTAGCAACACTCGACGGCTTAAAGAGAAAGGGAAGAAGGGGAAAGAGGAAACTCACTGCCACACACGCTCACGTATACACATAAGCAAACACACATATGTACTCATGGACACACCAGCATCACACACAGATAGCATGCAGAGCTTGGCAAACTGGTGGTGTTAGAAACCATCATTATTTTTACCTCCACCAAAAATCCCACCTCAGACTCCGACTTGAACAAAGACTATACGAGGCTAAGAGATACACACTCTTAAGTTCTATAGATTTAGCCCGCATTAGCTTAGTTATCATTTTCCTAAATACCTGCAGTGAAATGAATCCTGATGCAAACAAAACTGTACAGCACAAATCTACATTCCCTGTACGTACTGGTGGAGTCACTGTATACACAGTATGACCTGCACTTGTTTGTGCAGTTCTCCAGCTACACTTGTCCAGTACTGGTTGTTGGGACGTATGTAATGCCTCAAAAGGAGATGTAAGAGAGTGTAAAGCCTCACGCTGTTCTCACAGAGGCCCGATGGCTGTTCTCATGACTGGAGCATCACAATGCACTGTGAGGTAAAGACAACTGGATCTGGGCCAGCTTCCGGATATCTCTGGCCCCTTTGGGCCTCACAGCCACTCGCACTGGGAGGAGATGGGTTCACATACATAGGCTTCCTGGGAGCCGTGAAAAAGACCCCCAAATGAAGCGCTCAGCAAACACTTCAGGTTGTGCTGTGCATGGGAAGTAGGAGATAAATTCTGTCATGTGAAGAAAGGGGAGCTTTGTCAGGCCATGGCTCTCAATTATGTATTCCTAGGTGGCTGCTGGGATGAGTGTATTCAATGGTGGACAAGCGTGTGGCCTCACATGTGAATCTGGTTTTCCGGCGGTGTTGTAACTCAGGGTTTTTGAGTAGTTTGTGATGATGATAGACATACAGAGAGAGGGGCTTAAGGTGAGGTTTATTTTTGACTGAGCGCTTGCTCTTTGGGAGCAAGGTTTTCCTCATTCAAAATCCCTAGTGAAATAACCGATGCCTCGTACTTAAATGATTTAACAATGGTTTAGTAGGAGCTTTTAGCAACCTCTAGCTGGACGTGCATTGTTTTAGACATTGATTTGGAGACAGGGGGAGGCTCTGGATGACTGGTTTATCTGGAGGGAGCACCTGTGTTGATAATCTGTAGGTGGAAGACAGGTTCTCCCCTGCAGAGGCAATTCTTCTCTATTCTTCCAGCCACCACTGGGGGCTGCGATAGCTCAGTAGTAGATTGCTTACTTAGTGAACTGACGAGCCAGAAGCAGCAGGTTTAAACCCACCGTGGGGCATCAGGAAGGGTATCCACCCTGAATCCCCAAGCTCCATCTAAATCTGTGTCCACCCCCACACCATGGGGACTAATCGTGACAAGTAAAATGGACCTCCCATTCTTCTAGCCACTACCGGTTCACCTCTTCAGCCTGTTTAATCAGCAAAACAACCAATCAGCGTCACTTTTCCAAGAGGGACACAGTCACCACAAGTGAGACAAGGCAACTTTGAGAGGAAGAACAAAGATGTGTCTGATAAGATAGAGAAAGAGACTCTTGCCTGTGTTTGACAGAACATAATTAAATTGGTCTTATTAACATTAGTTTAGGATAGCACTTGTTGCTATTACTGCAAAAGGGGATGAGATAAGCCAGACGAAGCTGGGAGACGTGTAATTGGTGCCAGTGTGGTGGTCAGGACTATGATGCCTGGACTGATGTTTCTATTACTATTCCCACCTCTTTTAAGGATCATCATCCATCTATCCATTTATCCACATTAGACACACGATTTGTGCTTGAGCAGGCGTGTTTGCATTTTAGATATTCATTGATTAGTACCTTCACTATGAAGGAGGTTATCATAATCATTACTGTTTTACCTTTTGTGGTTCAATTATAATTCTGTTATCCTGATCATGTTGTATGCTGTAAATTGCATCTCATTCTCTGTGCATATCATCCATTGCACAGCTGTCTGTCTTGGAAGAGAGATCCCTCCTCTGGTGCTCTCCCTAAGGTTTCTTTGTACTTTTCTCCCTGTTAAAGCTGTTTTTAAAGGAGTTGTTCCTTATCGGATGTGAGGATCTAAGGACAGGATCTTGTGTTCATGTAAACCCCACTGAGGCAAGTTGTTAATTTGTGATGATGGGCAATACAATTAAAATTGAATGGACTTGAGTTGATGAAAGGATGTATTCCAGAGAGGGTTCCAGGGAGAGTATGAGGCAGATGTTAGCAGTATATATTGGCATGGAACATGTCCACCTATGTGTAGGTAAACTGTCTACCTGTGACTGCACAGGATTAATTTCAATACAATATGGGTGTCTGAGATCCATGACTAATTGTAGTGCCTCCAGGCAGCAGACAGGCTGCACATCCCACAACCTAAAGAGAACAACCGGAGCCTAAAACACTGCAACCCCAGAGAAACACTAACCCAACAGGGGGGCAAGGAACCCGCTGAGCAACAGGCCTCATATCCCCAAGGAGAACAAACCAATCCCCACAAGTCAAGCCCACACCCTGAACTCTAACCACACCACCAAGTTCCAGGCACAGGGCACACCTGCTGGCGCAGGACCCAAGTCACAGATGGCAAGTACAGACCGCCAGCCAAGAGCTTGGCCCCACAACCCACAAACTGATGCACCACCAGGACTGACCCACCCAGCAGGCAGGTATGGGGGGAGGGGCCATCCACATCCACCCCTGATGTAGGATTGAGGTCCTCCACACTCTGCCAGGTAGATGCCCCATCTGGCCACACAAACCAAGCATACACCCACATTGCTGAATACAGCCGACCCAGGCCACCTGACTTCAAACCTCCCAGAGGACATGGCCCCACTAGTGCACATGGGCAGCCAGACATGCAAGTCCCTCCACTGTCCTCTACACCCAGGGTGCAAGTCCAACAACAACCACCCCTCCACAACCGATTCCCACATCGACAAGCTGCCACCATGGCGCCCCAGAAAGAACCTGCCAGCACTCATCATAGCCATGCAGCAAGGATGACACCACTCAGCACCAAGGTCAGAGCAGTACACCTGAGCAGGGGGCCTGGACAACCACCCACCCATGCCAACCCACCGATGACCTGCCCATCCTGGTAGTACCGGGGCTTATTGTGCAGTCATGTCATGTGTATGGAGCTAAACTGGTGGAGAGTGTGGGTATGAGTCATCCAGGCTCATCAGACCTGAACCATTCACTCTCCCCCTGCCCAGCCGACCCTGACTTGGTAGTGGCTGTTGTTTGGAGTAGGGTTTGTGTGAAAATGTGTGTGTGTGTGTGTGTGTGTGTGTGTGTGTGTGTGTGTGTGATACGCTTGTCTGATTGAAATTCAAATTTCAGGAGATTGTTGAGGTGTAAGCAGCGGTAGCATTATTGAAGGCAAGATATCAACTGCCTGCCTCATCTCCACCCAAATGGCTTGTACCCCACCAGTCCAGCAAACCCTATAGGCCTATCGTTTGGTGTGTTTACTGCATGTGTTCTCCAGAACAGGAAGAAAAGGTTGAACAATAAGCTCATATAAAGTGTTGAAAGAGCTTATTGTCATGTGACCTGGCCACCATTGCAAAACTGCCTCGCCAAGGTTTAGTAAAAAATCTGGTTTTGTTGCGTAACAGCAGAATTCCGTAGTTTATGTGACACTTGCATCAGGGCAGTCTGAGTCTTAACGCTTGTGAGGTACTGCCATTACTTTCAGCTGGTCCCATTAAGAGCCATCACTGCGGATTATCCATTTCTGTCTCTTCCTCCACCACACCAGCCACCTGCATGTCCTTCCTCACCACATCCATAAACCTCCTCTTTGGCATTCCTCTTGCCTGGCAGCACCATGGTCAGCCTCCTTCTCCCACTGAGATGACTTACGAGCAATTTTGTTAACATCCCTTTGTTTAGTCTCTTTGCAAAACATGCTAAGAAGGATGATATAGCTCCTGGTTTACATTCAGCTCTATGGGATGCTGCTGGGTTTGTGCCGTAATGACAGTCATGCTCCTCTTCATGCAGTGGAACACATGAGATATTGTAACTGTTGCTCTTACACTGTCCACACTGGGTGCATCAGCATCCTCACAACGCATGATTGAACTGCACATGCCTGCACTTCAGCAATCTATGAGCTTTCCCTTTGTTTGGCCAAACTCTTTGTGTCTATAATGAGGCGGTGATTAGAGAGACCCTCTGGGAATGCTGAGGCCGGTGTTGTGGTCTACATAGGTCTCTTACGTGAGAAGTCCCCCGTAATTATGTGTGAGCAGCCCATTATGTTTGTGACCTGCTGTGGGCTGAGTGAGCCGGCCGGTTGGCGTTTTTCGGGGTTTTATTTGACGAGAAACGGAGATAGATAGTATGAACCAACTGCATTCATACTGTTCCCCCCACGGAGCTGCTTTGGGAAACACTCAAAACTGTCTTCTCTGTCAGTTGCCACCCCTCATACACACACTGTTCTGGTCCATAAGGGGGTCGTGCATATTGACCAAAGCCATCCAAGAGGATTTAGTTTCTCGATATCTATCAAGCCCCCTCCTCTGTATGGATGAGCGTGTCACAAAGGAACGGTCAGCAGAGAAAAGATCATCTGCAGTTGCTGGAGGTTTCTTCGACACGCCTCCTTTTAGTACCTCTGTTGGATAAAGCGGCTAAACTCAGACTGCGGGGCACCCCGTATCTCTCATCTCTCCCCCTGTGTAGCTGCTCCCCATCTACACCGGCTCCAAACCTGACACGGCTACTATCATGAGCAAAGATGCATCTGTATAATGGAGCTGGCTATGTAGCCTCACACTGCTTTTGATGGCTTCAATCCAATCCCCACCGGAGCTCATTAAATCAGCCAGCTACCCAGGACAAACCCCCCCTGCCCACACACACACACACACACACACACACACTACAACCACTATGTGTGCCACTATGGCACTTTTGCTACAGTGCACAGAGGACGTTTAGATGGAGAGAGACAGATACATCTAGTATATAGAGGGAGGGGAAGGCGGGCGAAACAGCCATTCAGAGATAGACGTGAAAATCAATGGGGGAGGGGTGAAGGGAAATGGGGGAGGAGGAAGGGGAGCGGCGAAGGTGCGGTTGCAAAAGGTGAGCAGGGAGACAAAGGAGCCAAGTGTGGGAGATAGAGAGTGAATCGGGGTGGAAGGGAGGAGGCAGGGGGGAGTGGGCAACAAAGGCCAGATTACAGCAATTGTTTGAGCTGCACAGAGTGCGATGAATCTATGGGTCTGCATAACCGTGGTGAGCTCTGCTGTTATCAGGGCCTATCTGTGGGATATGCAGAGAGCCGACATCTGCATCGGGATGCTCGCCCCATAGAATGTAATCACGGCTGTTTGTGAACAAATTCCCTTCTCATACATCACTGGGCTCACCTGCCACACTCTCACATTAAACCCAAGACAGACACCACATCCAGTCAGCTGCGTCTCTCGTCGGATCCCCTTTTCCCACCTACTGAGAACGATGCACACGCTCAGCGTTTACCATTATGAAGTCTGAGGAGAATGAACGTTCCCTCACTAATTAAACAGGAGAGTCTGTGGGGACTCGACTCAGCCGGCAGCAGCAGTCCTGCCCTCCTTTCCTCACACCACCCGATGGTGCTGACAGAAAGGAGATTCCTGCACACACACACACACACAAGCAAGTACACACGGATGCCTGCCCATACACTAGCACACACACATGCACATACACACTGAGCATTCATGCGTACAAACAACTCATTACATCAGGCAGATAGGTTTGACATCTGCACACATCACAGCAAACGCACAAGCACACCCACACGCACAAACACAAATGGACAAACGCAATACTAGAAGTCTACAGTTAGTTACGCCTTAATGCCAGCATACTCCACCCAGTAATTACCTAAAAGAATGAGAACGGAAACGGGCTCATTAAGCATTCCATCGGGGATCATTGGAGATGACCGGGACCTTCATGTTTCAGAGAAGCAACTCTAATGAGACAAGGTGTCTATCTGTAAATCTCCATTTTGGCCATTTAAATAGCCAACAAGAACAAATGCAAATCATCTCTGCTTACTGTAGAAATGTATAAATAGTTTGCCCTAAATGGCCACCTTTATTCTTACATTTATATATAGCACAAATACATATAGAGTCTAACATTGCAGAACATTGGGGTAGCTTAGTAATCAGAAGATCGGCAGGTCGATCCATCATTTCTTCAGAAAAGATGTTCAAATCTCCTTGAGCATGACATTCAAGCCCTAATTGCTTAGGACCACAGATAAGAATTAGCCTCCTGGCTAAACCTGATGTATTTAAATTCTAAATGTTCTTTAATATGCACTGTCCCTGACAGTGACTGACCCTGGACGGGTCGCTGTTCCATCTCAAGGCTTGGATAGTTGGGGGTTTGATATCTTGCTCATGACTTTTGACACATTCTTAATGTGATGAGAATTATTCTAGTGGCTCCATCTGGTGCATTCACGTTCTAGATATTCATTAATATTCTCTGTCCCTACAAAGGGAGTTATTATTATTATTGTTATGATTATTATTTTTATATCTCTTGTAACTCTATTATAATTCTGTCTACAAATCATCCATTGCACGGCTGTCCATTTTGGGAGGGAAATCTCTCCTCTGTGGCTCTCCCTGAGGTTTCTTCCTACTTCTTTTCCCCGTTAAAGATTTTCTTCAGGGAGCTGTTCCTTGTCCAATGTGAAGGTCTAAGGTCATGATGTTGTGTTGGTGTAAAGCCCTCCGAGATAAATCTGTAATTTGTGATAATGGGGCTGTATAAATAAAATTGACTTTTTATCTGGATCTTTTATCTTTTATTTTATTTTTTCATTTACTTGACTTTCCCTATTAAGGAGATTGTCATTAAATAGTCAAGCATGCAGTGATTCCATTTTTCTCCAACCCGGACCACTGCATTGTACTAGAATAGAATAGAATATTTTTTATTTCCCATCGATTGTATAGGAGCAGTGAGTACAGCTGCCACGTGTCTTGCTCAAGGACATCTCGACATGCTTTCTGCAGGGGCTGAGGATTGAACCACCAATATCCGGTTACTAGACAACCACCCTACCTCATGAGTCACGCTGTCCTGTAGGATGCAGCAGTATGGTTTCATACCACAAAAAAGAACACAGATGAGATGTTTGGCTCGATAGTGTTGATGGAGAAATATAGAGAAGGTCAGTAGGAGTTACATTGTGGATTTAGAGGAAGCATACGACCGGATGACAAGAGAGCATGTCTAGTACTGCATGAGGGAGTTGTTAGTGGCAGAGAAATATGCAAGAGTGGTGCAGGATATGTATGAGGGCAGGGAGACAGCAGTGATGTGTGTGGTAGGAGTGACAGATGGGTTCAAGGTGGAGGTGGGATTACACCATGGATGGGCTTGGAGCCCTTGCTACTAACTGTTCTACTCATGCACAGTGTAAATTCTTCGAGATGCAAGTGATTTCAATATGACCCTTGTAATGCCCTTGCAGTAAAAAAGCACCATATGCTACCTACTGACTGAATGTCATAACATGTTGGTCAACCAGAATATGTAAACTGCACATATGTACATACACCAGGATGTCATGCTTTTATCATTCATCACTATAGGAAAAAAATAACTTTTGGTAAATTGCTCTTGTCATTCATGGTCTAAGAATGTCTGTTTGGCGCTGACATCGAATATGACAGCTAAAGTTTGGGCCGAGTCCCACAGGGAGAGATGTCAAGAAAGCAGGGGAGTGTGACCATGCTGTCAGCCGCTCTCTCTCTCTCTCTCTCTCTCTCTCTCTTTCTCTCTCTCTCTCTCTATCTCTCTAGCTCTCTGTCTCTCTGTCTCTCTTTCTCTCTCTCTCTCTCTCTCTCTCTCTCTCTCTCTCTCTCTCTCTCTCTCTCTCTCTCTCTCTGTCTGCTTTTCTCTCTCTCTCTCTCTCTCTCTCTCCACCCTCCCCCTCCTCTCTCTCTCTCTCTGTCTGCCCCTCTCTCTGTCTCTCTGTTTCTCTAAAGCCCCTCCCCCTTTCATTTCCTACTACTTTCCCCCACTCTCATTTTTTAATCAAATCCATATAAAATGAGACACACCATCACGTGCACACAAAATTGGGCACAGCATATCTGATCATAATACTACAGCTAAACATATTCAAAGGTAGACATTTTGCACCAGATGTGATTTCTTGGCACCTAGGAGTAGGGGATATTGATGGCTCCCTTGGATGGAAAAATCTGGAACAATTCCAAGTGTATCCGTCCAAAAGTGTGTGGAGAATAAGGAGTAAAAGCGGACTGTGATAGAGGGTGATCAATATATGCTTTTTATTTTGCCTTAGTTCTGGCACTTGGTCAGCTTTGCTCTTTTGGTGGCGAAAAAGCTTTCTGACTGACTTGTTCAAACTTGTTCAGTAGGCCGCAGGCCTCCATTACACTCTGCAAGTCTGCTTTCCCACTAAGCACTCTTTCTAGTGACGCTGTTCTTTCAGAACCACAACCATGTGTATGAGCTGGTGTTCTTGAGGAGTTTTTCTTTTTTTCTCTCTTCTCTCGCAGTCTTTGGAGAGATAGTGGACCCTGATGTTGTAGAGGTCATTGTTTTTTCTTTCCACATCATTATTCACTGCATACTTTGTCGAACTATGTAAATATTTCTCCAGTCATTTGCGACGACGGAATGCTACTGAGAGTTTGCGCACGAGGCTCTGCCTAATTATTACAGTTTGCTCATATGCATAGTGAGCCAAAACATTTACAACCTCCAGAGAATTTCACATTACCAACACGTTTTCACGATCTGATTCTGCTTGTGATCAAATCCCCCAAGCTTGCTCATCTAAGCCTGCTTGGAGGATGGTAAAACCCTTCAGTTGAGATTTGAGGCACAAAACAGATTTTCCCCCAAATCCGACAGGCCACAGTAATCCTTATCCGGCGAAAAGAATCGGGATTCCCTGAGCTATTGATGTCTATGTCTGTCAGGATTGTGCGCCAGGTATAAAATGACAAAGTAAAGGAGATGTACTCAATTCAGTTATGTGAATTAAATACCACATTGAATTCATTCAATAACCCATTATGAGGTCTTTCTCTCCTGTCTTGGATTTTGTTGACCCATAGTTTTCATTTGCGTTGTCACCAGCAATTTATTAAGGGTGCTTTTCTGCACGGTCAACAATCATCTTGACGTATTTGAGGTAAATGTTTATGGCTGATTGAGAGGATGGGGAAGTCGCTGCAGATACTTTAATGCAAATCAGTAGATGGATGGATGGATGGATGGATGGATGGATGGATGGATGGATGGATGGATGGATGGATGGATAGATAGATAGATAGATAGATAGATAGATAGATAGATAGATAGATAGATAGATAGATAGATAGTATGTGTTGAGCCAAAAAGCCCCAACAAAACCCTCTCTGTGTTGGTTGGCCATTGAGGCAAACCGCTCTTGGAACACGTCACCCCTACCAGAATAATG